>CAUYPK010052422.1:0-103539 GCA_963574355.1 Loris lydekkerianus | reverse complement strand
CAATGTTGATTCTTCCCAGCCATGAGCATGATATGTTTTTCCATTTGTTAACATCTTCAGCTATTTCTTTTCTTAAAGTTTCATAGTTCTCTTTGTAGAGATCTTTCATGTCCTTTGTTAGGTATACTCCCAAATATTTCATCTTCTTTGGCACTGCTGTGAATGGAATAGAGTCCTTGACTGCTTTTTCAGCTTGGTTATTGTTGGTATATATAATGGCTACAGATTTATGGGTGTTGATTTTGTAGCCTGAGACATTGCTGTATTTCTTGATCACTTCTAAAAGTTTTATAGTAGAATCCCTAGGGTTTTCCAGATATGCGATCATATCATCTGTGAAGAGTGAAAGTTTGATCTCTTCTGACCCTATGTGGATACCTTTGATCACCTTTTCTTCCCTAATTGCAATGGCTAAAACTTCCATTACAATGTTATAGAGCAATAGAGACAATGGGCAACCTTGCCTGGTTCCTGATCTAAGTGGAAATGATTTCAATTTAACTCCATTCAATACAATATTGGCTGTGGGTTTGCTGTAGATGGCTGCTATTGGTTTAAGAAATGACCCTTCTATACCAATTTTCTTAAGTGTTCTGATCATGAAGTGATGCTGGATATTACCAAAATCTTTTTCTGCATCAATCGAAAGAATCACATGGTCCTTATTATTTAGTTTGTTTATGTGCTGAATTACATTTATAGATTTATGTATATTGAATCAGCCTTGAGACCCTGGGATAAATTCCACTAGGTCGTGGTGTATAATTTTTTGATGTGTCATTGAATTCTGTTAGGATCTTATTGAGTATTTTAGCATCAATATTCATTAGTGATATTGGTCTATAATTTTCTTTTCTTGTTGGGTCTTTGCCTGGTTTGGGGATCAAGGTGATGTTTTTTTCATAGAATGTTTTGGGTAATATTCCTTCTTTTTTTATATTTTGGAAGAGGTTTAGTAATATTGGTACTAGTTCTTCTTTAAAGGTTTAGTAGAATTCTGATGTAAAGCCATCTGGTCCTGTGCTTTTCTTTTTAGGGAGATTTTTGTATAGTTGATGCTATTTCAGAACTTGATATAGGCCTATTCAACATTTCCACTTAATTCTGGCTAAGTTTTGGTAGATGGTGTACTACCAGGTATTGGTCGATTTCTTTCAGATTTTCATATTTGTGAGAGTAGAGTTTCTTGTAGTATTCGTTAAGGATTTTTTGATTTTCTGAAGGATCTGTTGTTATTTCATTGTTACCATTTCTGATTGATGAAATGAGAGATTTGACTCTTTTTTTCCTGGTTAGGTTGGCCAAAGGTTTATATATTTTATTGATCTTTTTAAAAAAACAACTTTTTGATTTATTGATCTGTTGTATAATTCTGTTGTTTTCAATTTCATTTTATTCCACTCTGATTTTGGTTACTTCTTTTCTTCTGCTGGGTTTGGGGTTGGAGTGTTCTTCCTTCTGCAGTTGCTTGAGAAGTCCCATTAAGTTATTAACTTCCTCTCTTTCCATTTTCTTGAGAAAGTCTTGCAGTGCTATAAATTTCCCTCTTAGGACTGCCTTTGCAGTATCCCAGATGTTATGATAATTCGTGTCTTGATTTTTGTTTTATTCCAAAAATTTGGTGATTTCCTTCTTAATCTCATCTATAACCCATGTATCCTTCAGCATAAGGCTATTTGGCTTCCATGTTTTTGTATGCGTATGCAGATTTCTGTCGTTATTGAGTTCAACTTTTGTTCCATGATGGTCTGAGAAGATGCAAGGAATAATTTCTATTTTTTTTTAATTTGCTGAGGTTAGATTTGTGGCCTAGGATGTGGTCAATTTTGGAGTATGTTCCGTGGGCTGATGAAAAGAATGTGTGTTCAGTTTTCTTGGAATGAAATGTTCTATAGATGTCTGTTAAGTCCACATGTCGAATGTGTAAGTTTAAATCTAAAATTTCCTTGCTTAGCTTTTTTTTGGAGGATCTATCCAGCACTGCTAAAGGTGTATTAAAATCTCCAACTACTATAAAACTGGAGGAAATCAAGTTGCTCTTGTCTGTTAGAGTTTCTCTTATAAATTGAGGTGCATTGTGATTGGGTGCATAAATATTAATAATTGAAATCTCATCATGTTGAGTATCACATTTAACAAATATGAAGTGTCCATTCTTTTCCTTCCTTATTTCGGTTGGTTTAAAGCCTATTGCATCTGTGAATAGGATTGTAATGCCTGCTTTATTCTGCTTTCCTTTTGCCTGGAATATAGATGACCCTCCCTTCACCTTGAGTCTGTATTTTTCTTTTAATGTAAGGTGTAATTCTTGTATGCAGCAGATATCTGGCTTGAGTTTTTGTATCCAGTCAGCCAACCTGTGCCTCTTTAGAGGACAATTTAAACCATTCACATTAATTGAGAATATTGATAAGCCTTTCAAGAGTCCGGTGGACTTTTTTAATCCTTTTGCGACTGTGGAAGTTGGAATTTGATCAAAATTTTCTGGGTGGGTTTACTTTAGTGGTGGAGAATTAGACTTGTCTTTATGGAGTATAGGTCTGAGAATATCCTGGAGAGCTGGTTTAGTTATGGCAAATTTCTTCAACATGTCATTAAAGTATTTAATTTCTCCATCATAAATGAAACTCAGTTTAGCTGGGTACAGGATCCTGGGCTGAAAGTTATTTTGTTTGGGGAGATTAAAAGTTGATGACCATCCTCTTCTAGCTTGAAAGGTTTCAGCAGAGAGATCTGAAGTTATTCTAATATTCTTCCCCTTATAGGTGATAGTTTTTCCTTTGTCTGGATCCTTTCAGAATTTTCTCCTTCATATTAACTTTAGTGCAATTGATTATGATGTGTCTGGGGGATGTCTTATTTGGGTTGAGTTGTGCTGGAGTTCTGAAACTGTCTGCTATCTGAATTTCAGAATCTCTTGGCATGTCTGGAAAGTTCTCCTTCATAATCTTATGGAGAAGAAGCTCTGTGCCTTGTGAAGCCACTTCATCACTTTCGGGGATCCTTATAAGATGAATATTGGTTTTCTTCTAATTATCCCAGAGCTTTCTGAGAGAGTGATCTGTTTTTGCCCTCCATTTCTCTTCCTCTTTGAAAGTTTGAGAGCATTTGAAATTTTGTCTTCAATGTCAGAAATCCTTTCTTCTGCTTGCTCCATTCTGTTACTTGAGGGATTCTACTGTGCTTCTCAGATCTTTGAGGGATGCAACTTCTTGTCTCAATGTGCCAAAATCTTTGGTCATTTGGTCTTTGAATTCGTTGAATTCTTGACATATCTTTTGGGGTACTGCTTGGAATTCTGATTCAATCTTATTTGCTATACAGATTCTGAATCAATTTCTGACATCTCAGCCATTTGTTTGTGCATGGGATCTTGTGCTGTGTCTGCCCCATTGATCCTTGGGGGAGTTGATCTACTCTGATTATTCATATTGCCAGCATTTTTCTGTTGATTTTGCCTCCTGATTGTTTTTCACTGTTGCCTCTGGCCATCCTCAGAGTTGGGGAGGTGTCTCTCCAAGATTAGACCCCGGCGGGATCACTCTATTGTTGCTGGATCTTTGTAGGTAGTGATCCTGTGTAGTTCCTCTGGGCCTGTCCCACCGAGGGAGTTCTGCTTGTGGAAGTAGCTCCAGAATGTGACACACCCACATCCAGTAACAGGGAGGGAGGTGGTGTGCACGGTTCTGGGAGTGTCTGCCACTCGGTGACTTTGGCACAGACAGCCCAAGTCTCCATCAGTCTCAGCTAGGAAAAGGGCTCTGCACAGAGGCAGGGCGGGCTCTAGAGGGCTCCCTGGCCAGACGAGCGGGCCAGAGTAGAGGCAAGGAGAGTACCAGAGGGAGGATGTGGGGTTGTGTGGCTCCCACAGTTTCTGGTCAGGGGATGTGGAGGCCCAGCAGGCACAGGTCACAGGTCAGGGGTCACGGCACAGCTCTTATGGGGGTCCAGGTGGTGCCAAGCCCAGGGGTTTCAGGTTGTTATGAGCTGTGATGCCACAGCACTCTACTCAGGGCAACCCACACAGCCCGAGGGTCCAGTGTGCCAAAACCGGTCTCACTGTGGCCCAGAGGGTTAAGGCTGTAAGGAAGCTCAGTCCCAGCCTTTAGGCTGTTCAGTCACTAAGTTGCTAGCTCCCACCCGATCCTTGCTCTGCAAACCTGAGGGCGGAGCTTGCTGAGGCAGTTCTCTCACAATGGCTCCCTGTAGCCCACAGCCAAACACTATTAGCTCCGTCAGGTTCAGCGGCTCAGTCTGGGGCCCCAGACAATGCCCAAAGTTCTTCGCACTTCTGCTCAAGCTGTCCCCAAGGCAGTTTAACTGAGTGCCAAGTCCAAAAACACCAAAACAGTTCACAGGTAAGGCCTTTCCTGTTTGCAGTCTCACTGCTGCTTGTACTTATGGCTGCCGGCAGGATTAGGTTGATTGAACACACACAACCACTTGCCAGTTTTCCACTGTTTTTGTCCTCCTATTTGGGTTCAGAAGTCCCTTGCTGACTCCCTGTATCATCAAAGGGATGATTATAGGCAGATCCCACCAGCCAGAGATGCCTGGAGTCTTATCTTCCCAGACTCACCATGCCCAGTTGCAAGGAAGCTGTTACTCAGCTGCCATCTTGCTCCACCCCTCAAAACAAGAGGTCTTAAAGTCAAAACGGATAATTTGAGGGGATGTTACCTAATGTGCATGATGCAATGGTACATTTCAAAACTATTAAGAAATTAGTATAATTGCAAAAAAAAGTCAAAACTGATAAATTGTAAAAGAGAAATATTAATACAAGGAGAGAAGCTATTAGACAGCTTGAGTAAAGGGATCTTTGAGCTTATTAATTAAAAGAGACTGAAATTCAGTAGAGAAAATGCACTCAGATTAACTACGTTAATAAGATAAATTTTCTTTCAATTCATTTGATTAGCAGAGGTTAACACCTAACAGCTTCTATAGGAAATTAGAAATTAATACCTATTAATGTGAAATTCAGTTCTCCATTATTTGTAAGTTTTAAATCTATCATGAAACAACTCCTGGGTTGTTTATTCTGTTTGATAACTGAGTAACTATTAGTCTTGGCTATTTCTAAAACACCAGCTCCCTGCCATTGAATAACAAAATATGATGACAGAACAATTAAATTTAATACATATCATGAAAACCTGGTAGTTTGTTTTTGTTTTTTGTTTTTTTAAGCATGGAGCATTGGCACATGTAGTGGTATTATAAAAAAATGTATATTTTCTTCTTTTTATATTATTTGGTTTTCCAAATTTTGAACATGCTTATTAAATCACAAAAAGGGTTTTTTTTTAGCATGAATATAAATTATACCTTCTATAACCTGCTAAAACAGAAAACCAACAGATCTCAGTACAGATATAGTTCATCCAAAAATTAACAAAATGGTTTTGAAATAATTTAAGGGGAAATTTCATTGTATAGAAAAAGTTCTATGTTGTGAGATGAGGAGAACTAGCTTTTCCTAGGGACAAAGGGGAGAAAAGAACACTCTTTGTTACCTTCATTATTGTCCTGGGGCAAGAAAAGCTTGACTAATATCCATGTCAAGCTATAACTTTTAAGAGGCCCCAGTGAAAGTCTATTCTATGAAGATTTCTGGTTGAGGGATCGTAAGGAAGGTAGGCAACAGGTTAACCCACACTGGACTTCGCAGCATGCTCTTCATAAACTTGGTGAATTTACCAGCATCCAGAAGCTGCCTTACCTCACAGATATTCCCAACACATCAAGAGCAAATCCATCTGTCAGTGAGGTTTCTATTAATCAATCCCATGAAACTGATGTTTAAAAGTTAGAGTGCCATTTTATTGATTTGCTTTAAGAAATAATGGTCTTGGTGACAGGAATACTTAAGTCTGCATAACTAGCACAACAGCTGATTTTAGACAGGAAGCAATTCATAATCAGAAAATAATTTGAAAAGCATGAAATTAGAACTGAGAGTTAGAAAACTTTTTTAATGAATTCCCGTAGTTTAACTAACTGCTCTCCAAAAGCCCTTTGGTTTTTGCTGGAGCGTTTAATATGAGAGATTTCTTTTCTGATTTTTAATTGTGAAGTGAAATTAGAGCCCTCAATCTCACTTTCCAATTCTTGGGAGAAGCCTCACTTCAGTCCTCAGCTACTAACCATGACTTTAATTTTTCACTCTAATTTGCACTGTGTTTTAATTAACAACCCTGTACCTGCCTTGGAAAGTGTTTTGTATGTTCCTCGGTATGAGCAAACATCTATTGACACTATTACTGAAGTTAGACAGTTTCCTTATTTATGTCCCAATATCTTGACACTAAACACGATTAAGGAAGCTAGGACATGAAATGCTGTGCAATAATAGTATCTTTTTCCTGATATTTTACACAGAATATTAGACAGTTTTAGAAAAACGTCATATAACTGGGGTCACCCAAAAAAACTTTACTGTTCCTGTTGTCATCTGTTCTGCTTGGAGACTGGAAAAAATAAAACCTACTGTTCTGGGA
The DNA here is from genome assembly GCA_963574355.1 of Loris lydekkerianus. Classification (NCBI taxonomy): domain Eukaryota; kingdom Metazoa; phylum Chordata; class Mammalia; order Primates; family Lorisidae; genus Loris; species Loris lydekkerianus. Next base: position 97,036 of record CAUYPK010052422.1, on the reverse strand, counting down.
TACACAAACTCAAAAGCATTCTACTTATATGAATAGCATTAGTACCATTAAACTTATCATGTACCAATTTGGAATATATTATTTCAAGCTGAGATTAATTGAAGTTAATCATAATTTTAATAAAAACTTTAATTAAATTTAAATATGCTATACCTTTTTTCATAATCTCAAATGCAATACAAATGATCAAGATTCTATTAAAATATTATTCCACTCATAGTTGCATTCTATTATCCAGAATTAAACTGGAAAACACAGGTTTTTATTAACACTGTTTTTTATAATAATAATATGAAGCCTAGTTGGAAATGAAATTTAATCAGAAAAAGATGGACAATGTTCAATATGAAAGCCTTTTATTATATTCTTACACTTTGATTATATAAGGCAACAATTGTCTATATTATAAAAAACCAAAACAACAATTTACTAACCTATAAGGTAAACAAAATTCACTACAATTGAAAAGAAGAACAAATTAGAGGCCTCAGAGCTCAGAATCTAAAGATTAATGGTGAAGTGTTAATTATATTTTATAAAGTAAGACAAATTCCAACTTGCAGAGATATTGATGACGAAAAACCTGAGTAATCTCTCTGCTGGTCCCAAAGGTCAAGGCTGTTTAGGTTTGGTTTTATTTCATGCTATTGCTAAGACTTTCTTTTCTTTATTTTCTATATGATGTTTTTCCTTCATTTAAAATTAAGTTGAAATAATTTATTTTTGAATTATTCATAGTTTTCCCAACCATTTTATCTTGCACTTATTATTAAATCTAATTTATTCATACAATGAAAAATATCCAATCATAAATTCTCAAATTTACTTAGCAACCTTCATATTTGGACCTAAAAGGAAAACTTTCTTGGGAAATAAAAATCTATATGTCTGTAAAAATTATAAAATTTCCAAGAATGGCCATTATTTTGAGTGCATATAAACTAGAGTTGAGGCCAAAGTGGACTTCCCTGAATTAAAAAGAATTAGGCATTTTACACAAAATTGATACAATCTCATGTTTGTTCATCTATTTCTATATATATAATTGTCACACTGGACCTTCACAATGATACTGTCAGGTCAGCATATCAAAGTCAATCCCACTTTGTTCTACTGAAGAGGATACTATCCAGCAGATATTTTATTCAGTGTTCTATCCAAGCTCACATGCTAGGAAACATTAGAGAGAGTCAGGACTAGATCAAGGCCTTCTGAAGAAGCCCTACTTAAAATCTTTATTCTAATCAAACAGAAGACACGAAGCTAATTTGAGTGCAAATAAGTATGGGGCCATATAATAGAAAAGTAAAAGGAGAAAAGGAGAAAAATTCCTCCCTGAATTATCCGTGGGTTACTTCAATATTTTGGGTCACTCCTTGACTGGGTCATTACTGCCTGTGGCTCACTAAGGTTGATCATACTGGCTGTTAGGCCAACATCTCTTCATCCTTTGCTGCATCCTGTAATGAGCATTCTTTATGGGGATGGAGTGAATGAACAGTGTGCTCAGATGTGAGAGCACTATTATTAGGCGAGGCATTCATAAGTAGCTGCATATCCTTGCTAGATGCTGACAATAAGCAGATCTATTCAGAAACACAGAAAACAAAGGGTTATCACATTTTTAAGAATCTAAGATTCTAAAATGGTGCTTAAGGGTATATATATCTCACATTACAAAGAGGTTCTGGCAAAGATCAGAAAGACGAGCTGAAGTTCAGTTGTTTTGTTTTTAATCTTTATTTTCACAGATTTGTTATTTTTACTTATCAGTTTTATGTAGAAGGAATTTATCATTGTATGTGGCATCAGGTAGACATCTATTTTTATATGCTTTTTTCCCAAGTAAAATAAAAAACTTTAATTTATTAATACAAAATATTTTTACATAATTGTGCGGTACCTGTATGCTACATGCATACAACATGTAATACTCACGCCATGGTATTTAGGGTATCCATCACCTTGAATATTTATCATTTCTATGTGCTGTTAACATTTCAAGCACTTTTTCTACCCACTTTGTTGTTGTTTTATTTCAGATCATTATAAGGGTGCATTTTACACAAATGCGCAGCTCCTGGGTGAAGGACTCAACTGCAATTTGGACTTCACCTAACAAATGGAGTTTAGTTTTAGAATCCCTAAAAGATCCAATTATCATTCTCTTTTTACCCTTATTCTTTATAAAATTTGACCTTCTTTGCAAAGACCAGAGTAGAGTAAATAAAATGATCTCTATCTTCAGTTTAACTCAGTGTTTTTCAACCTTTATTTTAATCTCAGGACACATTTGAACCTATAGTTAAACATGATGGCACACTTTAATTATGTTGATCAAAAAAAAGTTTAAAAAAGAATATACTTACTGTATTTTGACCTTCTTCTGAAAATAATTTAATTAATGATCTTTAAAAGTTTTTGTAGCACACCTAAGATTCACTCATGGCACACCAGTGTGCAGCAAGACACAAGATGAAAATCACTGGTTTGGCCCCTTTGTTTTTCTTTTCTTTTCTATTTTTTTTAACTTTTTCTTTCCTTCCTTTTTTTTTTTTTTTTTTTTTTAACATAGCATTTTGGCTGTGGCAAACACTTGAGTACCTGGCAGTTGTAGCACCCCAACACATTTCTTGTTTTGGAACAAGAGAAATAACACAGTGGTAGGTTCAACAGTGAGCCTGTGTGTCAAAAAAGGAACTACTGATGGCTGTGATATTAGAGTTACTCTTCAGGAGGAAAAATAGAACAAACATGAAAGAGAATGACAGCCCATTTCAAGTCCTAGAAAATGATTTCCCACAAACTGTATAAACTTTCTTTTGTTAAATAATCCCATAAATGAAGTTTTATTTTCATTTTTTGGAAATACATAAGTACTTATTACCTGTTGTTTTTCTTACTAGAAACCTTGACAGTGAGACAAAATGTTTTTTTTGTTGTTGTTTTTTTTCCCCAGATAAATTTCTTAAAAAGACATTTCTGGAATCTGAATATTTTTTATATTGATGATTTTCATAAAATCAAATCTAACATTTTTTGTTTGTTTTTAGAATATAAAAGTGTAAGTTTAATTTCTATTGGAGAAAGGGAAGAAAGTGGGGGGGGGGGAGATGAGAAAGAGAGAGAGAAGGGAAGAAGGGAGGAGAAAAGGAACAAGAGAATGGCATGCCATCCCAAAGAAAGAAAGGAAGAACAGCAGCCTAATCTAACCTTTTTAATCTTCAGATCTAACTTCATGTCAAAGCAACAAATCCTTAAGTCATTCCTTAGAATTCACATAAAGATAAACATTATTTTTATTTGCTAAGGACCATATCACAACATCCCCCTCACCAATATCTCTTAATGTTCCACTATCTCAAAGAGATGGGAGAATCTTCCCTGTATACAGTTGCACTGTGAAAGGTTCATGGATTTTCAATATATGTAGTATTCTGAAGACTTTCCCTGAGAGAACATTCTTGAAATTCAATAGCAGATATAGAAACAGAGAAATTGAGTAGACAGAAAAGAAGTGTCCTAGAAGTGGCTTGCATTCAGAGGTCACTGAAACAAATCAAAAGAATGCATCAGTGTCTAAGTCCTTGGCCCTAAATCCACATAGGGATTAAGTCATGCCCTCTTTCTGATTTACAATTGCCCAAAGAATATGAGAAGATAAATTTTCACTTTGTTCTCTAGGAATATGTATTCATTTGTTCATACCCATCTGCCATTAACTAAGTCGAGGCTCATCCAAGTGGAATAATTCATCAGGAAACACACAGAAACTTGATGACATAGTTAGAAAATAACAGTTCCATTGAAGGTGTTCCACTGAAACACAACTTCATCTGTCCCTTTTAACTGAAGCAAATGAAACGATAAAATAGGTATATAACTTTTTGCAAGGTTTTTTCTAGTATTAACCAGCTCTAGGGGACACCAAACATATATGTTTGATGACCCTTAAAATAAACAAAGTTGGGTGGCACAGTTGCTCACACCTACAATCCCCATACTCTGGGAGGCCAAGGAGGGTGGATTTCTTGAGGTCAAGGGTTTAAGATAAGCCTGACCAAGAGTGAGACTCCCGTCTCTACTGAAAATGGAAAAATTAGCCAGGTGTCAGTGGTGGGTGTCGATAGTTCCAGCTACTAAGGCTAAGGTAGGAAGATTGCTTAAACCCAGGAGTTTGAGGCTGTGAACTAGACTGATTCCATGGCACTCTAAGCCTGGGCAGGAGTGATATGGTCTCAAAGATAGATAGATGGCAATACATTTATAGATAGATAGATAGATAGATAGATAGATAGATAGATAGATAGATAGATGATAGAGAGATAGATAGATAGATAGATAGATAGATAGATAGATAGATAGATAGATAGATAGATGATAGAGAGATAGATACATAGATACATTGATAGATAATAGATAGGTAGATAGAGATTGATAGATAGATTAAATAAATCTTTAAAACTTTAATAAAATGGTTTTCCCTCCAAAAAAACCACTGAAGTTCACCTGATATCCCTCTATTTATAAAGTTGCCTAAGCGTATTCTTTGCTGCCTTCCTTTTGGTCCTAAGTCATTTCTTAGTCACCTCGGGTGATAATTATTGTTTTTTATGTGCTCCTTTAGTCTATCAATCTCATGGTATATTTCACATGGCAGCCTCATTTGAACAGTACAACCAAGTATTTTTATACTATATAGTATTAAAAAATACTCGTTTTTTTCATTTTTTCTTTGACATTAAACATGTTTTCAAACTAAGCATCTTTTATAGATACAGATAATAAAAGTAGAATGAATTATTCTTCAGTTTTGATTAGATGCTCTTTGGATTAACTAGATAAGTATTATTATAATTAATTCATAAGAATATACTAATCATCATCAATGGCAGCAATAACAATATTATTCCATTATCACTTGAATAGTTATTGAAATATTCAGAAAATAATATTAGGCCACAAAAAGAAATCATCCTCTCTAATGCATTTTTTTCCCATGAAACAGAAGTTATGTAATTTCTTCCTTTGTGAATCCAAACATATATGGCAAGCTTTAAATACTGCTCACAATGTGCCAAAGAGCAACATCAAATATTTAGAAGTTTGCAATACACCAAAGGAAAGAACGGTGATTTATTCAACTTTAATCAGCTCAATATTAATTTTATGAATTTTACACCTAGAGGATTCTGATTGCTATAGCTCTTACCATGAATAAATTTTGCTCTTGAAAACTGGTAATTAATTCTTACACCTTGGAAGACTGAAAAGCTAGACCTCTGAATACATTTACATGGAAATTAACATTCTTTTCTACTGTTTCTTTGAAATGTCTTTAGAGATTACTTTTCCTGGTTCAGTTCAGACTGTATCAAACATCCATTAATACAGTTTCCTTTTTCTTCAGATTCTCAAAGGCTTGGAGTTAAGAGAAACCTCAGGTGTGTGAAAATCTAGAAACTAAGGGCAAAGCAACCAATGTTAACTATGAACTAACTTCTTTAATCTTGAGGATGATATTGAACGCCATATTGTTAGGTGAGATTGACAGAGGCATCTATTTCACTTAGAGTTCCTCCCTCCATAGATGTAGCATTTTTCTGAAAACAGAAATGAAGATTTAATAAGGGAACTTATGTATAGTACAGATTAGAATATGAACATAGAATCTGGTAGGCATGCTTATGTATAAATGAATATTATAAAACTCTTCCAATTAAATATCCCCAGCAACAGCTCTTTTCATTCCTTCTTCTTTTTTCTTTCTTTAAATTGCCTGCCTTTTTCTTTCAATGTCATTTATTTTTCAATCTTTGGACCATTTATTTTCCCATTAAAGTGAAACACACACAAAAAAAATGGTTTTCATTACACTGCAGAAAAGTGCTGGTCAATTGGCAGCAACATATAGGTCCCCACATTGGAGAACTGAGAGAGTCATCTCTATTTTCCTTTTTTTGAGACAGATTCTTCACAATGGGAAAGCAAATTGAAAAATCAAAAGGACATTTTGTTGAAAAAGGAAGCTGAGGCTGAACTAGCTGCTCATTCTAAGTCATCTATACTGTGAGTTGTAACGAAGTAGACAAAGCTCTAGAAGTTAAAAAAAAATTTTTTTAACATACTGACCCATGTATGGATATTTATACTATCAAATCTGGCTAAAAAGAGCAACAGAGTCTTTTCCTTTGATTTATATATACAATTTTTAAAAGCACTCTTTGGACAAAATGTTGAAAACAAAAGAAATAGAAGAAAACTAAAATAAATAGGAACCGTTAAGTCAAGTTTCTAATTCTCATTCTTGAGCCCCCTAATTACCTTGTACTATCAGGCTAATAGGACATAAATGACACATAATCAATTTCATTCTTCTCCTTTGAAAAAAACTTGTCCCTAAACCATGAATTTCTATACCATGTTTAAAGATCACAAATAAGATTATACTGAGGAAGTTTATTAGAATATAAAATTGGAAGGCAATTCCACCAAAGACTAAAGCCAACACAAAGCACTAGAAATGCTGCCTTGGACTTCAGCCCATCTGAAGATCATCTATTTAGGATGATAAAACCTATCCTTTATTTATAGAACTCCAGCCAAGGGTGGGGAAGCTGCGGCCTTAAGGTCACAGGCAGCCTTCTATCTTAGGTACTGAAAAGTAGCCTTTTGTCTAAACCCAAATTTTACAGAACAAATTCATTTATTAAAAGGAGTGCAGCAGAGAAAGATGAAGATTTTCTTGCTTCCTTTGGTGCTTAAAAAAGAAAAATCTTAATATCAGAAGAACACAGGTTCCCCACCCCTGCAAATTCATTGAAATGTTGGAGCATTTTCAATTCTGACATTTCTATATTTTGGAATATTCTTTTATGCCTGAAGGTGAAGGCACAGTGTAGGGCTGGAAACACTCCTTAGGGTTTACAGTAAGGTGAACAGAGCCCTTTCTTTTTCATGACTCATTGTTATCTCCATCAACAAAGCTATATTGCGAATTTCCTGTGCAATTTGTAAGCTACCTTGCAAATGTGAAGAGTTTAGCAGAGACTGGGATCTCAAGAAACTTGCCATCTAGAAGGACAGGGAAGATAGACACATAATAGGCCACATGTGTTGAATGCCAGCTATGGAGAAAAGGAGTTCAGAGGAGGAAGGCTCACTTCTAGCTGGTGTTTGTCAAACAAGGCTTTGTGGAAGGCTTTATGGTGGCTAACATGCTGATATGCAAATGGTAAAACAGAGGACACTGCAAACCATGTAGAGGACACTAATGAAAATGAAGAGTCGGAGACACAAGGCTCATATGGGAGCATATGAATCTGGAGCCAAGTGCACATTAGTTAAGTTGGGGAGAGATTAGAGCTCACTGTGGTAGGCCAGGTACATGATCTTGAACTAGAGACGTTGACTCTAGATCAACACTGACAAAATAAAGTTATTTTTTAAATGATCTTTAATTATCAGATAATAGCAATATTAAAAGAAAAACATTTTGCAATTCACAATACAACTTCCCTGTTTTAACAAAGCATGTGTCTTCATTACTTCGTATTTCCTTCCAGGGATTTGCCCATATGGCTGAATATTTTTACCTAGAAGTTGTCATACAATTTTGCACTCAGATTTTTTCAGAGATATTGAACATATTTCTGCTGCTTTTTAAAATGTTCTCTGAGGAAATACACTTCCCTCGAAGACAGAATTAGACCTATAGCAAAAGTAGCTAAAAACAGAAATAATTTTTTGATGAGTTTTTATAACTACCCTTCTCAGGAAGGTCCTTAAAGCATATCCATGCCTTCTTTTTTTTTTTTTTTTTTTTTACAGTAGCCTTGATAATAAATATTCGTCCTATTGTCCTTTTCCCTACCTTTGGTACACTCAGCCATGAAATTTTCTTGATTTATCTTTATTTTACTCTATATTTTTAGCAAACTGGTTTGAATCCAAGTATCCCCCACCTACTTGCAATATGAACTTAGACAATTTGCTTAACTTCTCTAAACTTTAGTGTTATCCTCTATATCATTAGGTGAATAATAATAATACCTCCTCATAAGGTCTTGTGATGAAGAAGGGTTTTAGCAGAAGCAATGCATGCCATGATTAAGAGCACAGACTCTGAGACCTTTCTGCCTGGATTCAAAATTTTGTCTACTCCTGACTGTGGGGCATTGGGCCAGCTCTCTAACATCATCTTGCCTCATAAGAATCAGAGAATGATGATAATAATAATGTCACATATGTATTTCCATCAGGGTTGCTGTGAGGAAAGAAAGAGTAAAGTAGGTAAAATGGCTTAGAATTGTTGGAATTGTGCCTGGCAGGTGCCAAGTGCTACAAACTTGTTCATTATCATTATGTACAATTGCTGGCATAGTATTCAGATCATGGTGAGCAGCCAGTAAATGATAATCATAGATATTATATTACTTGTATCATCTTTATTAATCAACGTTTGCATTCATGCCACTAAATCTGGGGAACATAAACCTAGTTTACTTATTAAACAATTATGTAATATTTACCAAGTGCCAGGCACCATTGCAAGCACTGTACAAATAGTTCACTTCATTTTCATAAGAACTCAATGAAAAAGGTCCTGTTGTTATTCCTACTTTACAAATGAGAAATGCAAAGTGTGCAGAGATTATATAGTTAGACCAATATCACTGAGAGGCTATGCCACTGTCTCTACCCCAGTGGTAGTGGCTGATAGAACTGAGACTCTAACCCAGGCTGTCGAGCTCTAGAGTGCACACTCTTAACCGTGGCATCGTGCAGTTTCCAAGAAAGGAAAACTTCAAACCCATATGCCCTTTTTTCATGCACCCTTCTGGGCCACACGCCAAGCACCATAATCTCCCTTCTTGACACTTGAAGATCTATGGGAATAAGGTCTGTACACATTCAGACTCCATGCCTCGTGGCCTTTCTGCATCCCCACCCCACAGTGGCCACACACAGAAGCCTAACTGTTCAAGAGATGTCTTGGAAATTCCAAAAACAGAAGGCTGATGAGAAGCAGTGGGGAGTTTTATCCATGAATGTCTTCACACAGGAATCTAAATGCTGATTGAGGGCATGTTGCCCTCCATTGAGGAAGGACCAGCTCCTGCTGGCAAGAAGCTCAGCATTGACAACCACTGAAAAGGAGGCGGAGAGCTTTCCTAGCTGGGGACAGACATCTGGCAGAGGATCAGAGGGATGCCACATCAACTAATCCACCCCAGAGCTGGATTTAAACACATTTCCCTTTGGTGCCATGCAAGAGCTTATTGAGTCCACTATTGGAAGAATAGAGGTAAAGAAATTTATCCAGAGGCAAATTAGTTTCAAGGTAATGAGGGCATACTGCTAATTAAGCATCATCAGGGAGGCCTTCTGACCAGAACACAGCCGAGGCTGGCCAGACTACCTGAGCACATCTTTAGAGTTTGAAATACTGAGCAACTAGGTTTAATTTAAGATTTTGGTCTCCATATAAGCAATGTGTAGGGGAATACCTTAACAATTAGCTAAATAGCTCATCTCTCTCTGTCTCTCCCATACACACACACACACACACACCCCAGTTGTAAAGAAAATGTGTTCATTTCCTTTTACTCTTAGGGAAAAGATATAAAGGCTATTTTACTTTGACACCTAAATTATAACCTCTATACTGAAGGTGTCTCATTTATAGTGATTCCAAGTGATGATAGTGACTACAGTGATATAGTCAAAGTGATTCCAAGCTTAGACTCCCTACGTGCTGTGGTTTGAGTGCATTTAAACAGCAGTGCCACCTGACTGTGGCCCTGTACTTACAGTTCCCAACCTTAAGTTCTTATCCCAATAGTAGTTGGCATTCTAAAGTTTCTCAGCAACTCTATCCAGTTCTCTGCCTATCTTAAGATCCCTGCAACTGCCATAAGCTCATCTAGCCCGATTCCTCTGACTCTACCACACTGCTCCACAGTTCTCCCCAGACAGACTTGCTCCTTCCCCCTCCTAACCCTCTGCTTCAGAGTTCCCCCTCTCAGATCATCTCATCACTGATCTCACTGAGACTACTTCTGGATTCTTTGACAACCCAAGAGAATTTTATTCCTGGCATATATATCTAAGCAGGCTTCCCATGTGATTGTCCCCTTTGTACGGCCTCAACTTCAACATTCTCTCAATTTCAGATAAGAAAAACCTCTTCCCTGAACCCTAGGCTTAGGAAACCTTCACAGGTGAGCCAAATGGAGCCACCCACCTCTCCTCTCATCCTCTGCCAGAGAAGAATGATTCAGTCTTTGCTGTAAGCTCACACACTGTCACCATAGTTTTCTTTTTTTCTGAGGGGTCACTTGAGACCTTGAAATGGCATCATATTAGTAAATACCAAAATTCTATTAGTTGTATAGATTTAAGAGTGCTTGAGATTTCTTAATTAGAAAGCATATTCAAGTTACTTCCACAATTTGGCAATTATTAATTGAGCCACAATGAACATTCAAGAGCAAATGTCTTTGTGGTAAAATGATTTTTGTTCTTCTGGGTAGATACCTAGTAATGGGTTTGCAGGGTCAAATGAAAGGTGTACATTTAGACTTACTTCCTTTATTGAGATGCATAAGCCTTAAACCTGACCTAATCCTGAATTCTAAACTTTTAGACATTCTACATGAATATTGGGAAAATATCCGAAATTCTACATATCAAAGTAGAGTTCTCCTGCGGCAAAACTCGCTCTACTTTATGTTCTTGCTCTTGGTGACATTTTAATAGCCAGAACTTCAAGCAGAAAACTTCAGAGCTGGTCTCAACTTCTCTCTCTCTTTCTCTGAAGCCAAGTCTCCAGATTCTGCTTCCTTTACCTTGGCATGCTATGCTTCTTAACCTCCTCTTCCACACCTGCTTTTGCCTAGAATTATCTCTAATTACTTTTCATATGAACCATAGCTGTTTTTATAAGCCGTTCTTCCTGCCCCATGACATTATTTTCAGCATATTTTGTTTGTTATCACAGAGCTTTCTTCCTAACATTCCCATGTGGGTATGTCCTCTATTTACAAAACCTTCAATGGTTACGTTTAAAATAAAGTTTTCTTTTTCAGGGTACATGTGATCATTTAATCCATTCACATAACTTATAAAGGTCAAATCAGGAGAAACTAGACATTCACCACCTTGAATATTTGTCTTTTCTTGTGCTAGAAATGTTCAAATTACTCCCTCCTAGCTATTTTTAAATATACAATAGATTATTATATAGTCACCCTACTGATCTATAGAACACTAGACCTTATTTCTTATATAAAGCTACATATTTTACTGATTGACTACTTTTTATCTTTCCCTCCCCCTGACCTACCCAGCCTCTGATAACTACCAATATAGTCTCTATCGTTATGAGATCTGCTTTATTTCCTGCATAGAAGAGAGAACATGTGATATTTGTGTATCTGTGCTTGATTTATTTCACTTACCATAATGTCTCTAATTCCATCCATGTTTGCCTCAAATGTCAGGATTCCATTCTTTTTTAGGGCTGAATAATAGTCCATCATGTGTATGTGCCACATTTTCTTTACCCATTTAATCACTGATAATGGTGCACTTAGGTTGATTCCATACCTTAATTATTGAGAATAGTGCTGCAGTAAACATAGGAGAGCAGATATCTCTTCAATATATTGACTTCCTTTCTTTGGTACATATACCCACTAGTGGTATTGCTGGATCAAATAATAGTTCTATTTTTTTTTTTTTTTTGAGGACCCTCTGAACTGTTCTCCATAGCAGTTGTACATAATAGTTGAGTTGTTCAAGCTCCTTATAGCTTCATTGCTAAATTAGCTCCAGACTACTTGTTAAATCATGTCTAACTTTCAACCCACGTCTACTATAATGACCACCCTCATCCACATATACCTTATGTTGTTTCCCCTTGGGAGTCCCATATTTTCCTCCTTCATACATTTGCTCATGTTATTCTCCCAGTCTGCCACAGCCTTCAGGCCACTCTGCACTCCCATCAAGCCTCTCTCCTACTACAAAGCAAAAACTTGGCTCACAGATTGTTCCTCTCTTCTTTTAGGCCACCTTTTTCTATGCCTCACTTAGCACAAAATAAAGTCTCCCTCATGTTTGAGTTATGCCTGGGTAGCAAAAACATGAATTAACCTTCTTTGAATTTCCCACAAATTCTAACAAAGAAGTTCTATGTACATAGAAATTGAATTACTGAATTAATTTCTATCTAAACAATGAGAATGGTCCTTGCAGACTTCCAAACACAGAGAAAACAATTGAGCAAGGCTCCTACTACAGGGCTCTGATTTCTATGCTGCATTTGTGCAAGAGCTTCCCCCACCCATCACTGAAGGTGGCAGGGATACTAAGGTAGGTCTATGCCTAGGAGATGAAGGCTCCTAAGACAGCCAACACTGACACCTGGCCCTATTGAGCCTTCTTACATCACACAGGTGGTCAAGGGCACATCCATCTGACAGGCCCTCCTTCTCTCCTTCACTGCTGGTCTTCACATCATCTAGTATTGCTCTCATGGCACTCCTAGCTTTCTCCAACTATCTGCCCATTTTTCTCACACAAATAGCTCCCCTAATAAAATTCATACACATTTAAACTCATTTTGGTTCTGCCTTTTGGACCAGGACTGACTCAATTTTATATCTGACATGACTGCACATTTTTCTTGAACTTCCTTTTTAAATCCCATGCCTTAGTCACTACTTTAACAATTTGAATAATGATAGTAATGACAATAAACAATCTTTTACTGTATAAGCACTCTCTCAATTGACCGTAGTGAGGAAAATATGACTACTATTCCCATCTTACAAGATGAGAAAAGAGATTTGGAGAGGGTAAATTGTCTATAGTTACCCATTAAATAAAGAGAGCTAGAACCCAAACCCATAAAGTTGAGAGCACATCCTTTTAAACATTACACTATGATGCTAAGTAAATAGCCTATGAAACCAAATGTATTGATATAAATTGGAAATCTTTGTATTCATTCAAAAATTTACAAAGTTCTTACTGTCTATACAGCTATTCCCTAAGTCCCCCCCCCCCAAATCCAAAATACAGTATAAGCATGGATATTATACATAATTGTAATTTAGGATAACATTTTTGATGAGGTAGACATTCATTCATTTATTTACTGAACATGTATGTTTTGAGTGACAATCATGTACCAGGCAACAGGCTATGATAATGGAGAACACTGTTCTCTCCTAAAAGAGGTGAAAATTATAAAAATGGAGTCCTATTTAAGCCCATATTCAACTTCAAAATGATTCAAATCTCCTTACTACCATTTAACTTTTGATTGTCACAAAATAATTCTTAGATCAAAATTTCCCCTCCCCACCTCTATGATTTTCTTTTGGTTTAGAAGCATTACCTTTAATGAGTTGTCCTCTGCCAGGACTCTAATGATTGCATTGGTCAAAATAGCCAGTTAGGACAGAAGAGCTCAAGCATATTTCCACCTTCCAGTGGATGTCATTCTATGATTGTCAATCACCCACATTAGGAAGTGTAGGGTATCACAATCAAGGTCAAATATAAATAGGATATGGCTGTTTTTACAGTCCCAAACACCAGTTACCATACCTTAGTTACCTTGGTTGCACTCATGCACAAATCAAAATAATATGATAACTCATAAAATGGAGAAAAATAGTGGAAAGATGGATTTTAACATGAGACAGATTTGGGTTTGCATCCTAGTCTGCACCTTCTGAGTCAAACGATAGACACATTACTTAACTTCTCTGAGCTTCTGTTTCCTTATTTGATATTTGTCATGAGAATTAAGTGAGGCATTATAAATAAGGAGCCTGGCATTATAACTAGGTGCTCAGTAAATACTTCTTTCCATCATTACAAGTCTATCTCCCTTGCCAGGCTGTAAGCTCCTTTCAGACTTATTTATATTTCATATATCTTCAAAACCTAATTCATGTATAGTTCCTAGCACAGAATAGATGTTTAATAGATGTAATGAATGAATGAATGATTTGTGGTCTAGATAGTTGACTTTCCAGATGAAAATTACCATGGGTAATCTTCCAGACAAAGTCTACCTTCTGCCATGATTCATAAAAGCAATTTTATTATAATAACTCTTAAGCCTAACTCCAAAATGCTGGCTTACTCTAAAAGGTCAATGCCCACTACTTTAGAATACAAAGAGAAAATTTCAATCTGTCACTTTGCAATGTCATTTAAACATGAAAGTCCTGAGTAGAGGTAGGGCAAAGTATGACAATGGGAAAGGAAGAAATATTATGTGAAAAAGAGAAAATATATAAAAATAATGGCTGATTTTATTTTTAAGAAAGAGCTCATTCAACACACAGATGAATTAATTATAGTAGCAAGCAGTTGCATGCTACTTTTTATCTTCAAAGCTTTGGATCACCTGTTAACATACTCTTTTCATACAAATGAGGAAGACAGATGGCATTTGACAGCTGGATAAGTGGAAATAGAGACCCTCAAATATATTCTCAATGTCATTCAAGAAACTCCTAACACAGTGAGTCAAAATGGGGGTCCTGGAGTATGCTCATACTTGACCCTTTTTGACCACAAGATGATGGAAAGAAAAGATAAATTCAGTGATGGAGAATATAAAAAATACATTAAAAAAAGGAAAAAGAGAGAGGAGAAAGAGAAGAGAGATTTAAAAAAAAAAAAAGAAGAAGAAGCAATAAGAAGAAAGGAGAAATATAAGAGAGAATATTTACTGAGTACTTATATTCCTAAGGATATTATATATATATTGTACTTACTAGGTATTTGAACATATAGATATAGATATAGATATTATATATAATAATATATAATATATATATTATACTGACTAGGAATTTGATATATTATATTATACTGACTAGGAATTTGAAAATCCTTATAGTTCAGTTAAGCCTCAAAACAACCTTTGGCTTAGATATTATTATAAGAAAACTCAGGCTCAGAAATGCTAAGAAAGTTGTCCAAATCAAACAACTAGTAAATCAAAAAATGGCATTTACACTCAGTTTTTTATGAATTTAGAGCCCAAGATGCTTATCTACAAGGCATTTACAAGGTAATAAGAGGCACCTAATACCAGGCTTTTAATTCTAACTCCTGTACTTATTAACTAGGTATCCTTGAGCTAGTTATTTGATAGTTTTTGCCTCAATTCCCTCATTTATAAAATGGAGTTTAATAGCAGTATGTATGTCAGAAGATGACAATGAAGATTAAATGTAAAAGATTAGGTATTAGTCTCATTACAAAGTGCATGAGTCCTTTAGTTTCTAAGTCTGGTTCTCTTATTTTATCATTACTGTGCTAATGCCTCATGCAGTCTTGTTGCCCACCACAGAACAGACAGGACTCATTTCAGTTTTGATCAAAAAGAATGTCATTGTCAAGGAAATAAACTTGATTGCTTTTAAATGTCATGTCCCCACAGTGAGATATACCAAATTGCTCCCTCTCACTTCCATTCAAATACGTGCGAGCAATGACTTTCATTTAAATTCATAATGGCATTTACTACCTATAATATGATAGATCCAGACAGATAGCAGAATTATAATCAGCAAGTGCCCATCATTTGATCCTGTAACTTTCTTTTGTCCACTTTCTTCATCAATCTCTCCTTACAGGGAAGAATCTTTGCTTCATATCACTGACGTAAATTTATGAGACTACTACAAAGGTATTTTGGGGCTTTTATTGTTCATTTAAAACAATAAAAACAGCATCAAGTTCTCTAGAAAAGGTGTGGATCCTGGTATATGGTTAGCCATTTTTTAAATGCCTCACCTAAAAGCAAACTTGAGCAGTGGGAAATCCTTCATGTTACTTGAAGACATAAAATGTAAGGGTTTGTCAAGGCTTACTAAACTCTGAGTGTGAAAAGCTGGACACCAAGGAAAGGGCTTTTGAAATATTAAAGAACAGGTAAAACTCTGCAGCACTATTGATTTCAAAAGCACAAAGAGAATATTCAGAACAGGAAAAAAACATCAAAAAGTCATTGTAAAACACCGCACATACCATCTTCACCGTCAGTGATTTTAAGTAGAAAATATGGGATCAGCTTTTTTTTTTTTTTTTTAATAAAAAAAGGCTCACTAAGGGCATTTTATTGATGTGCATTCATTTGCTAGAGGTCTCTTAATCCTCATGGGTTCCTGAAACTGTCATAAATCCTGCAAATATGAATAGTGTTGTATAAGCAAAATTAACGTCTTCATTACTGAGTGTGATATTTTGGGCTTTACATGTTCCTTATTACCAGGGTTTTACAAAAATGGAAATGTAAATCTGTTACCATTTACATACTTCAGCCTACCTGACCTTAAGACATTATTTCAGTCTGGCATTTATCTTGGTGCTGTAAAGCAAGCCCTCTCATCCATGCATGAATTCCACGTCACATTTTATCCTAAATAACCACCACCTAAGATTTAAATGTAAAGACCTAATCAATTAAATAAACACTGGAATACAAACAGGGAACTGTTTGCTTTCAGATTTATTTTAATCTGACCCTTTGAATAAGAATGATACATGGGTAGGGGTGTGTGTGAGAGAAAGTGAGAGAAAGCGAGGATTTTAAAGGACACCCAGCTCTCCCTTAGTAAATCTCAGGCATCTTTTCTACTAGAAATAGTCATTTTGTTTCCAAACACTTGAGACTAATTGCTGGTTTGCTGGGAGAGGACAGGGGTGTTATTTCCAAAGACACTGATGTTAAACACAGTTATTCCAACATTCTCACAGTCACCACCTGCCTCTGTAAAGGCAAGACTACATGTAGAGAAAATGACTATCAAACTAGAAATTAGGACACCTGGGTGCCAGTAGCATTAATGCTATTAATTAGTTTGTGGCCAAAAGCAACTCACTTAACCCCTCAAGCCCTTGGTGTCCTATATTAAATGCAGCAGGTTGCAATAAACATTATTGAAGAAAACTTACAATGCTAACCTTCTCTGGTTTGTCAAGGTTGTCTTGTTGACAGAAAAGCTGAGACCCACCTATGTTCTAGAAATGAGATCAAAACTGAGCCACCATGGCTTTCAAGTTCTGACTGGCACTGACTGGCTGGCAAGGTGGAATCAAAAACATTACGAAATTCATTTGGAACGAAAATTACTTTAATATCCTGAACCTTTAGGCGATACTTTAATACCCTAGCCTATTCTACTTTGGTTTGACCAAGGAAAACATTCTAATAAATTATTCATTTGTATAAATAAGGTTCTAATTCAAGCAATTTTAAAAAAATAAAAGATACCATGAAAGAATATTCCCTTTCCTATTTAGAGTAATACAAATCTGTAGTAAAAGACCAAATTCTCAGTGTTTAAGCAACAGATGATAAGAATTTCTTCACTTATTTAAAATCATAGCCCCTAAGGACTTTCAGTGTCCTGAAAAGAAAGTAGTAGATTAAAAATAAGATTATTCTATTCTCCCCATTCTCAGGGACATTCCTGTATATGTCCAGGTAGCAAAATTTTACTGAACATCTCTGATATTACTGACACTCTACCACACCTATATAGATAAATAACATGTGGGCCTCAAAGTCTGGGAGAGCTGACTTGTGACCAAAATATTAGTATGCAATGTAATAAATGCTATAAAAGAAGTCTTTACAAAATGCAATGGAACAAAATGGATGGATTCAGGTGAACTTGATGCCTCTACCGTTCCCCTAAAATGTAACATCTTACAAACTTGAGAACAAATCAAGTACGGATGGAAAGGGAGAGGTGTGTACCTATTCCTTCAACATCACATAGCACTGACTATGTGTCAAGCAGTGGACTTTACACTTTAGTGAGAAAGACAAGTATTGAGCTGGTGCTTATAAGCATGGTGAGTGATACAAAAGGAGGATGAAATGCTAAAAGAGCATCTAACAGAACAATTTAGCTAGACTGGGGAATCAAAGCAGGCTATTCTGTGAGACCCTTCAAGCTGCCAGAAGAGGGTGATTAGGACTTATCTGATCAAAGAACCAAAGAATACAAGCTCTAGTATGACTGACAATGAAGACGCTGATGGCTGTAGAGTATATTGCAAGGATGAAGGTGATATAAGCTAAAATCAAAATGGTAGGCAGAAGCCAGATCCAGAAAGGTCTCACAGGCCACAGGAACATCCTACAGATAACAAATCGGACAACAGGTTAAATCAATAGCCCAAATAAGAGATGATGGTGGCCTGAACTACAATAGTGGAAATGA
Source organism: Loris lydekkerianus (assembly GCA_963574355.1). Lineage (NCBI taxonomy): Eukaryota > Metazoa > Chordata > Mammalia > Primates > Lorisidae > Loris > Loris lydekkerianus. The sequence goes on along the minus strand of CAUYPK010052422.1, from coordinate 78,767 downwards.
GAGTAAGAAGGTAATGATAAACTCCAACACTATTTAGGATATAAAATATATCTCAGTGATCAAATATGAGGAAGAAGGAAAAATAAAAAGGATTTTAGGCTAACTCCAGAGTTTCTTCAGTGAGAAACTGACAGGACACTGAGATAGAGGATACTAGGGAAGAAAGACAGATGTGAAGTGGGCATTATTGAGTGTACAACATTGAGCATGCTGTATTTGAGGTGCCACTTAGCAGTGTTAGACATCAGAAGATGAATGGAACCTGGAATAGTGATAAGAAGTGAAGTCACAGGAGTGGACCAGGGTGAACTTGATGCTGAAGGTGTAAAACACAGTATATCCTCTCTGATCTAGCACTGGGAAATAAGAGAAAGTTGAGCAGCTACACTCTGGATGCCTTGGCCCTGCTATAGATACAGATGACAGGGTCAAACTCCTCCTTCTGAACTCTTTGTCCACATTACATCCTTGCTGCTTATCCTCTTCTCAATCTGCATTCTGTCAGAGACAGCCATCATCGAGCAAAGCATGATAGGAAATACAGTATGAATGATGCCTTACAGTGTACATCACAAATATTCAATGCCTCAAACAAGTTGGAGGCATTCCACATATTGGAATTCATATGGAAAGTTTCTCCCATTCATTTGTTCATGCAACAAATAGTTATCAAGCACCTACTATGCATCAAGCACTGTTTTAAATACTAAAAATGTAGAAGTGAGCAAACTCTGCCTATCATTACATTGTGGTAGAGAAAAATCAAACAATAAACAAACAAGATTCCTATGTGCTAGGAGAGAAATTAACAAAGTGATGGAAATAGAGAGGGAGCTGACTTAGGTAGTTTGGCCAAACCTTTGCACTTGCCTCAGGCCCCAATGGAAACCTAATGAACACCCCACCATATCGACTGTTGGGGGTGCTGACACACACCCTGCTAATATACCCACATTCTTACTCACTTGCTATATAGACAGCTGTCCTGTTTTCAAGAATCTCCATTGCTCAGAACCAAATCAGTAGCAAATTAATCTACTGAGCAGAAGAAGAGTTCAAAAGGGGTTACAGGGAGCATAGTATTTAACAGATGAAAGCTTCCAGCATCCCAGCCTTCATGCTGGTTTGTTGATGAGTTTTTAATTTCTTCCTCATGGCTTCTTGGATGAAATACCAAGTAAGGGAAAAATCTAGGAGGCATTCATTTGACCCCTAAAAACATGGAAATCTCTACTCTTTCCTGACATAAATAAAAAGAGATCTAATCAAATAATGTTTGAATACTTCCTTTTTCTTTTTTTTGGTAGAGACAGATTCTCACTTTTTCACCCTCAGTAGAGTGCCATCACACAGCTCACAGCAACCTCCATTTCCTGGGCTTAGATAATTCTCTTGCCTCAGCCTCCCGAGTAGCTTGGACTACAGGCGCCCGCCACAACGCCTAGCTTTTTTTTTGTTGTTGCAGTTTGGTCAGGGCTCGGTTTGAACCCACCAGCCTCGGTAAATGGGGCCGGCGCCCTACCCACTGAACCATAGGCACTGCCCATGTTTGAATACTTCTTTACAGTACATATCTTCCTATGTAAAGAATAACTTATTTCATAACAGATAATTGTATTATTGTTCTGGAATTTCTATATGGCAATTCAGATCTTAAACTTAGGCCGTTGAATTAAACTTAAAATTAAGCATGAAAAATATGTAGATACTGGGGTTGGAGCTCAACACTGTGCTTTATAATAAGATCTGAGAGGAAGCATAAAACATCTCTAATCAGTGGGCCAAAGACATCTTTTCATCTCCATGAGATCTCTATTGAAGTGTATCTGTTACCTTGTTAAGGGAGTGACACCTAAAACAGAAGAATTTTGAGGCCAAGAGAAAGGCTAGGCCAGTGTTCAAAGATACCACTCTGTAGGAAGAATGGCAAATCAGGCTGGTAACACACAGAGGAAGACCTGAGCTTGCACCTGGTAGTGTGAGGCTATTGGCACCCCGGAGAAGGAACGCCGCTGGGAGGCCTGGAAGACATCAGGAGAAACAGGGGCCCCTGGAAGTTAGAGTTGACAGGGACTTTAAGTTCAGCAAGGCAAGACCCATCCTTGTTGAAAACTGGGGTTCTGGGAAAGAAAGTATCTTAGAACATAGAAACTGAAAGTTGGAAGAGACTTCTGAAATGGAGCACAATCCTCAGTATCACTGGATCATAAGAATGCTTGGAGAGGCTTTTAAAAAATACAGATTCCCGATCCCTCTCCTCCCCACCATCACCAACTTTGATTTATTATATCTTGGGTTGTTTTTAGAAAACTCTATTTTTAAAAAATGATTTATATTATCAAAAAAAATTAGAAAAGATTCAGTTTTATAATATATGAACTTCATCAATTAGGTCCCATATTTATGATGCAGCCTCTTTGTGTTTTGGTTGCCAGACTTTTCATGATCTAGTTAATAAATTTATTACTTCTTACTCAGATATGCTACTGAACACTTAATACATGTCAGGCACTATATGTGAGGCTACAAGGATGGCCAGGATGCCGTCCCTGCTCCTTGGAGCTGGTCTCTGGGCAGACTCCAGCTTATCCATGATGCTGGTGAAAGGGCTGGTGAAAAAAGTTTTCCAGGTATGAGCTACCCTGGGCAGAAACCAGGGTGCACTTTTGTTGATGTGTCCTACATTGGCTGTGCTTTTTGGTACTCTTAACATACTAGCACTAAGACCACAGAGCTCATTCAAGAGCTTGGACCTGTGATCATAATTTAATGTATTTCTGCCACTTTGCTATTCACCCATTTTAAAAATTTATCTGAATTGGAATGTTCTTTGTGCAGTCCTAATAGCCCCAGATGATATAACTATTAATATTATTCACATTATGTAATTTGATTTTGTAGCTGGTAAAAATTGTTTCTTTAAATGACAATAAAAATTTATAGACAGTACAGAATTTTGTGTCTATTGAATGAATCCCAAGGAGGTGATCATTCCAAGATTCTCCATATGGTCATAACCCTTCGAAATATAACATCTCCTATTGAATTCTACATCTATAAAAATAAAATAAAATAACAGATAGAACATAGCTCAGATGATAGGCATAAGGATGATTAAAAGGAAGGAAAATGACACTTGTGAGAAAAGGCAAAAGAAATTGGAATTACCTAACCTAGAAAAAAGAAGGCTTGGGAGTGATGATATTCTTACTGTAAGAGGAGAAATATTATATATAGTGGTAATTGGCTGAGCCCCATTTGAATCAACAGAAGAAACAAAATGAGCCTGATACTCATTTCTTTGGGATAAACGTAAATGAAAGTTAAATTGATGCTAAGAAAATGTTGCTAAACATAGAATCTGATTACTATAAGACTAAAAATTGTCATTCTCTAAAGGACTTTTTCCTAAAGAAGTCAAAAAATAAAAACTAAACTAAAATATATTTGCATCTTGTAATAATGTAGGTCATTGTGCTATTCACTGGCTAGGGCCAAAAGGGCAGTTCTTCAAGGGGAGTGTGGTGTTGCTTGGGAAATGATGGAGTTGATTCTGAATGTCATTTAATGAAGCAAAGAGAATTCTGAGGACCTAGAGGGCTCCTCTCCCATCAGTTGCAGTCTCCACCTTGTTCTCTAGCTCTGTCCCCACAATCATGAGAGTCCAGGGAGGCGTAGAGCATACTAAGCTACAGGAGTTAGGTGAACCCTCCTGTCAGACGCATAATGCAGGACTGAATACAATGTGGTAACAAATGGATTTTAAATAACATGTGTTTACAATTATAGATCAGCACTTCAGGCTCATTAACTATAAATGAGGTAAACCTAAGGAAAAAATGTAATTTTTTTTCCAGACTTCCTGGAAGAGGTGCTTTGGTCATCATTTCACAGACTTTGGAGTTATTACATAGAAGATAAAGTTGAGATCACTAATATCTCAGTAACACTTTTCCAATAACATGAGCAGACAGATACAACTGTATGGCTCATCTGTGTAATAAGTATAAACCAACTGTATCAAGAAGATGCATAGGTGAATGGATTGAATAGATCCCTCTTGCCATACTTGAAAATAAATTAGCAGCATGGTTGATTCCCTTTACAAACCTCATATATATTAAAAAAACAAATAAACAAACATTTTCTTCTTGAGGTATTACTCAATAGGAATACTTGGAAAACTTAGGAAATATTTTTCCAGGGAAGACACTAATTGCAGAATTTATCTTTGATTGGCACAGAATGTAACCACAAGGTTTCAGAGCTCACATTGTCTACCTTTATAGCTTCCAAAAGGACTGACTTGAAGATTTCCATGTTGTAGAACCATTTTTCCTGGGAGTTCAAGTATTTTCACAGTAACACATTGGAGAACTCAGTAGCAAATAGACTAACCCACTCATGGGAAGTTTTCCTAAATGAGTACCAAAATCAGTTGAATCAGTGTTTCTCAAAATTTACTTGAAACACCCAGGCATATATTTAAAATGCAGATCCTGATTCAATAGGCCTGGGATGGGGCCTAAGAGTCTGTGTTTCTAGCAAGGTCCTAATTGATATCTCTGCTGCTGATTTATGAACCACCCTTGAGTGGTGAGGGTTAGATCATTTGCAAAAGCCAATTCAATTTAGCACTCAACTATTGATCACTTATTTTCTGCCAAAGACTATGTCAGGTATGATCTGCCAAGGTTGCATCACTAAAAGACTGCAATATTATTTATAAAATTTAGTTCAGTTCATATGGTGGAACATAATAGTATTACCAAACTCCTCCATTAGCTGGGGGGAAGAAAAGGAACTCCTGGGACATTTGTTTAAAGTGATTCTGTGTAATGGACATTAGCACCACTGGGTAATTCTTATCATTGGCTTGGAAACACTTTTATGTATTACCAAAGGTTATAGGCATCAGAGTTGGCTAGACCTTCATGTGAATCCTGGCTCTTCCACTGAATGGCTATACTCTGGATGAATTTATTAATTTCTCTCCTCTTTGATTTTCTTATCTAGAAAACTTGGGTAACAATCTAATCTTTAAGGATTGATTTGAGGATTTAGGGAAATAATGTTCATAAAAGGCTAATTACAATGCCTGACTCATAGCAGGTGTTTCAGGTACTACTGCTGCATAACAACCAACCTCAATCTCAGTGCCATAAAACAACCACTATTATAGTGTGATGTGGATTCTGTGGGTCAAGAATTTTCAAAGGCCACAGCAGCCTCAGGGCAGTCAGACTTTTGATATTGTCCCTCAGGGCTTCATGCAGAAAGGCAGCAGTGAGCCAAGCAGAGGCCACATCTTCTTTTATGAGCTGCTCCAAAGGCCACACCACATCACTCTCATCACATCCTGGGGTTGCAACAATCCCTCCATAGTCAAGGGTAGGAGAGTCACACTCCCACTGTGCATGAGACAGTGGTAAAGTCTCATTATTGTAGAAGGGTACGTGGGACAGCCTTCGTTGAAAAGTAAAGTCAACCACAGTAGGCAAACAATAATGATTTTTCTCCTTTTGAGCTAAAAACTTTGTCTTAGTCTTACAACAGATATTTATTGCTCACAGTTCTGGAGGTTGAGAAGTCCAATAACAAACTACGAATTGATTCAATTCTTCACAAGGGTCCTCTTTCTGGTTATGTCCTCACATGACAGGGGTGGGGTGGGGGAGAAGAGGGGAGGGAAAAAACATGAGAGAAAGAGCAATAACTTTAGAGGGGTTTTTTTGTTTTTTTGTTTTTTTTTAGTTTTAGTTTTAGTTTTTTAGTGTCCTTAGGAGGACACTAATCCCATTCATGAGAACACTACCCTCCAGGCCTGATTCTCTTCCAAAAGCCCCACCTCCAAATACCATCACCTTGGGGATTAAGCTTCAATCTATGAATTTATGGGGACACAAACATTCAGTCCATAGCACCTATACAATACTTGTGCTAAACTGACACTCTACACTTGCCTGGAAAAATCTCTGTCAGTTTTGGGTCCTCCAGAGGTTATTGTCTGTTCTTCTACTATATATATATATATGTCTAGCTATATATATATGTCTAGCTCTTAGTCTGAGAGCATCACTAGCAGTCCCTAGTTCATAATCACTAGTAAATGTATTCAGAGAGGTGTTGGCCCTCACCCAAAAGTAAGGGCAGAGATCATTTCCTTCAGTTAAGAAAACTTTCTGGTCATTATACAAAGCCTGACAACTAAGTTTGTGAAGTTGCCACTATTTGCATATGTTGGCAGCACCATATAAACAACTCAGTAACATTTCATAACCTTGGTACATCAGTGTCTCACAGCTGTGTTTATGTAGATGTGTGGGTGGTGGTGTCTTACTGACGTGGCATTGTCTTGCTTGTTGTTGCATGTTTTTGCATGCCATCATGAGAATGCCAGAGCTTGAGTTAGAGCAATAAACAAATATAACATTTCTTGTTAAAATTTGGAAAGAGTGAAAATGAAATTTCAGCCATGTTAGGCCAAGTTTATGGGGATAATGCCATGAAGAAAATGGTAGTGTACAAATGGATTAAACATTTTTCTGAAGGAAGAGAAAGCATCACTAATGAAGAGAGGCCAGGGCAGCCAGTAACAAGTAGAACTAATGAAAACATTGTAAAAATTCATCAAATTGTATGTCAAAATTCTCAGCTGATTGTGAGAAGCATAACAGAAGTTAACATGGATAGAGAAACATCTAGGAAAATCTTAACTTAAAATCCTGGCAAGAGAGAGATGTGTACAAAAATGGTCCCAAATGAAGCACACTGATGAAGAAAAGCAAAAGAGAGTCAAAGTTTGCCAAGACATTTGGAGAGGAAAGGTCATGTTTTGGGCCATGTTATTACTGGAAATGAAATGTGACTGTACCAATATGACCCTGAAACAAAGCACCAAAGTGCACAATGGAAGTCAGCCAATACCCCATAACCAATAATATTTTACCAGAACCAAAATGATGTTGCTTTTTGTGATATCAGAGGGATTATTCATTATGAATGTATACCAACAGGATAAACAGTTAACCAATTTTACTATTTGGAAGTGGTGAAAAAAGGTGCATAGAAAAGTTAGACAAACATGACCTGAACGTTTCACTAACAACTCATGGCTCTTGCATCACAACCATGCACCAGCTCATACAGTGCTGTCTATAAGGGAGTTTTTAGCCAAAAAACAAATAATTGTATTGAAACATCTTTTCTACTTACCTGATCTGGCTCCAAATCACTTTTTTTCTTTAACCAAAGATAAAAGAAATGTTGAAAAGAAGACATTTTGATGACATACCGTACATCAAAGGTAATACAATGACAGCTCTGATGGCCATTCCAGAGAAAGAGTTTCATAATTGCTTTGAGGTGTGGACTAGGTGCTGGTGTCAGTACATAGCTTCTCAAAGGGAGTACTTCAAAGGTGGCTAACTGATATTCAGCAATGAGGTATGTAGAACTTTTTCTAGGATAAGTTTGCAAACTTAATTGTCAAACCTTGTAGAAATTTTCCAAAACAAGAGACTACTCTTCTTTCTAGGCTGAAGATAGCTTTATATCTCTGGATAAGGGGCTGCATCCAAGCTCCTCAATAATAATGGTCCTATCTCTGATTATTCTCCAGTTTCCAGATTGAAATTATCTTGCAGTATATGGTTTGGATTGATACTCCATAATGTTTCATGAATTCAGTTTCATTCTTGGTGTTCTCACACAACATCCTTTCCTCTCCGAATTACGTTCTGGATCTAGTTCACCATCACTAACCCTTCCCTCAGTATTTCCCCCAGTTGGAATCTTAATAGCCTATTTCCATTACCCAGAACAATATAGACTACAACCCCAAAAGGACTATTTTCCACTCTTCTTCCTCATCTCAAGTAAGTTACTCTTCAGGCACATAATTAAAAATGAAAGCACTAAGAGCCCTTCTGAAGTCAAAGCTCAGAATTCCTGCTTCCTTTAATGTTTGCATTCTCTGTGCACCTAATCTAAGAATCTGTTGAAAATTAATATACTCATTTTATCTTGTAACACTCTTTATCATAGAAGTGGCCAATCTCCGTCATTCAAGAGTCATAACTATGAGTCAGGAGAGGTATCCGTACTAGAAACAAAGAACAAAACAGAAATGGGCACCTTTGACATTGCAGCCAGGGTTGAGGCAGTAGGCATGGGGTGCATAGATCTGAGTGGGGATCAAAGACAAGTAATGAACAAGGTTCTCAAAACCCAGCTGGATAAATAACTTATAGATCAGGAGAAAATACACAGTAGAGTAAGGCAGTTCTTTTCTCTAGAGAAATTAAATAAAGTAGGCAGGAGCAAGACAAGTGCAAGATGACTTTAACACAAGGCAGAGGTGATATAGTACAAAAATTACCCCTAGAGAGTTGTGAGAAAGAAAGGTTTTCCTTTCCCCCTTTTTTTTTTTAGACAGAGACTCACTATGTTGCCCTCGGTAGAGTGCTGTGGCATCACAGCTCACAGCAACCTCAAACTCTTGGGCTTAAGCCTCCCAAGTAGCTGGTACTATAGGCATCTGCTATAATCCCAGGCTATTCTTTGGTTAAAATTGTCATTGTTTAGTAGGCCCGGGCCAGGCTTGAACCTGCCAGCCTCGGTGTATGTGGCCAGCGCCCTACTCATTGAGCTATAGGTGCCAAGCCTGTGGAAGGTTTTCACAGATTATGTCATTTTACCCAAACAAGCCCCCATGTCTCAGGGGAAAAGCAAGCTCTTTGGAAAGATACATAAAGTCCCTACCTGTGGGTCCTCTCACAGTGCCCTGCCCTCACCCACATTCATATATGTTTCATCCCCTTCTTTCCCTGGCTAACTCCTAAATCCCGCAAGTTCTTGAAGACTCCCTTCAGTCATCTCTTTCCCATTAAGGAAAGGTTAGTTTCTAGGTCTCCATGTCCCCCTTGGCCCATTATAGCTGAGCATAAAGCTATCGCAGCACATACTGCAGGGTGTTTGCATTTACCTATATTTACCTGTGTTCTTCACCAGCCACGGAAGTTCTGAAGGTAAGAAACTACCTTTTTCCTCCTTATCCTTGTATATTGAGTACAATGCTTGACACACTGTAGCTCTGACCAACCAAATGTTTAATGGGTGAATGAGAATCTGAAGTCAGATTGGAAGTCAGATCAAAGTGAGAAATGTCTTAAGAAAAAAGATCCAGTGAAAGCTTACTTGTTCTCAGTACCTGTATGTACATGTATGTGAGTGTCAGTGTGCATGAATTAATTTGTACATAAAGTTTTATTGGAACATAGCTGTTCTCCTCTGTTTGTGTATTATTAATGGCAGCTTCTGAACAATTATAACAAAGTGGTACTTATAGAAATCATATGGCCTATAAGTTGACCACCCAAGAGTCTATAACAAACTGGTCAAGATATGGAGGTGGTCAACATCAGGAAGTAAGCCTACTATACTAATATGTACATGTTGTACATGTCCAGTCTATGAAAATTAGATCAACTTAAATGTAGGAAGGTCAATGTAGGAAGGTGATCAACTATGGAAGTTCTACTATACATAGAATAATGAAGTGTAATATCTCAAAATAGCATATAATATTCCAGAGATAATACTTATATATTAACTCAAAAAATATAATTTTTTCTCCATGTGTATCTCTAACTACTTTTTATTGCCACATTCCTACCAAGACCTGGCTTCTCACTTCTCACCCCTATTGCTTGGTCAGAATTTTATAATAGAGGCTATAAAATGGCAAGAAAAAGGGACCTACACTCGGCTCTCTAGGGACTTAGAATTAAGATTTAAAAAGGTAACTGGTAAGAGTATTAATAATCTAACTCCTGCAAACCACATCCACTATCAAGCGGGTAGTGTATATGACAGAGAGGCACTTGTCATGGGACAGCAATAAACACATTAACAAAAGTAAGATATATCTGAACTACTCATCGTTTGGGTCCATCATTTTCTCAGTCTACTTTTGGAAAATCTGAACAAGATTGGCTGTCTTGAGAAATTTTGGGAAACTATAGCAAACTGAGACTTATCCCTTCCTTCCCCAGGCAATGGGATTGTTGAGTAAACCAATGAATTAAATTAGGCAAATCAGGTATCAGATTTGTGTTTTTCCGTGTCCTGGCTCCTGCACCATGCCCGACTACTGAGCAAACATCCCTTCATGTCATCTTCTTTCCTCCTCTCAGCAGGCACCGCTTGTCCTAACACTTTTGAGTACTCAGGTGTGACTTTCCCCATATGTTTACTGTCCTTCATTTGCCACATGCCGAGCAGGGCATCTATGTCCACATCTGTTCTATTGGTTGGGATTTTATCATTTAGCTAATGAGTAGGCAATGAAACTGCAAAAGTAACTGCAATTAAGTCCAAGCTTCCCACAGTGAAATGCAGGAGTGAAGATTCACAATTATCATCACAGGGTTTGTGGTGATGGATAGAGTCCAAAGAAACTCAATTCCTTTATTTCCAGGGCAGTTTTTGTTGATGTATTGTTTTTTCTAGTAATAAAAAAGCACCTTCCAAGAGAAGGAGTTTACAGCTACCACGGTCAGTTTGTTCCCAAAGAAGGCAGCACTCTTTCATCCTTTCTGGATTAGCTTCCTGTTTTGTGATCATTTTAAAGCAATCTTTTTTTTTAGTTTGAAGCAGCTGATGACCCTTAGAAATAGCTGGACTCTTAAGCTCTCCTGCCTCCAGCAAAGTAATCTCTTCATCTGTAAAGTAGTGATGATAGTGTTTACCACATGAGGATGTGGGAAGGATAAAGTGAGTTAATATGTCTAATCTAACATTCTTAGAATTGTGCCTGGCCTATAATGTGAGCCAATAATATCATTTCTCACTGTAGATCCATTTGTATTTTTCTACAGAGTATCCTTGTGCTGTGTTCAGTACAGAAAAGACCCTATCCCTATTAATAACAGGAAAATGGTTTTGAACAAAACATTCCTTTATGCTCCTCATTCCAAACACATTCTTTTCTAACATGGACAAAAGCAAAGATTTCTAAATTGTTAACTTTATCCTTTTTATTAACAACATAGTAATGCACTTATGGCTCATGTCTTGTTTGTAATTTAAAGGACAAATGTAGTTTAATATACACATGTGAAATTTTACATATATACACACAAATATGTATAAACTTTTCTAACAGAACCTGAGCTGATTATGTGTATACGTTATGTAGAATGACAGAAATAATTAATAAATCACATGGAAAATGTGTTTCATTATATTTCTCTCATTGCATTAATCGTATAAGATCAATTGCATTCCTTCAATAACCCAGCATATCTGAATTACTGTTAAAAATAGCATAACTTATAGCCACAGTGGAAAGCTATTTAAAAGTGTGATGGGTTTCACTGGAAAGGGAAGATAGAGCAGTTGATTTATCAGGAGCTCATTTTTCTAGCATTGCACTTGTTATTCCATTTCACTTATTTTGTGCACTTTCATATGGAAAAAGTAGTGTTTTAGTGTTATTTTTGATAACTTTATAAACGTTCATGTAATTTTTGCCAAATTTGAAAAAATAGAACCTTTAATCTTTCCTTAATCTGTATATATAAAAACCATTTTCCCAAAATAATTTCCAGAATAATTAAACAAGTATTAATCAAATTTTCCTGCAATAGTTTTAGACTCCTAGATACTAAAAACAGTCCACTCTGCATGATAACCTCCACTCATTGCTTTTACTTTTTCACCAGTTATACTCTACCAGTGGTCCTCAAACTGCGGCCTGCAGGCCACATGAGGTGGTGTGATTGTATTTGTTTCCATTTTGTTTTTTTACTTCAAAATAAGATATGTGCAGCGTGCATAAAATTTGTTCATAGTTTGTTTTTTTTTAAACTATAGTCCGGCCCTCCAACGGTCTGAGGGACAGTGAACTGACCCCCTGTTTAAAAAGTTTGAGGACCTTTGCTTAGCATTCCACCTCCATTGGAATTACTATGCAGAAAAAGAAACTTTGAGGGGGCACTTTTGGCTTTCTACTTGCCAAATATTCTCAAAATGGTCTTCTCTCTGGCTCGTTCTTCATGAATCCCCTAAGACAATTTTATAGGTTGGCTTATCACTAGATCTTGACAAACTTGCTTCTGTGATAACACTTTTCTAAATGTTCCTGCTCCATCTCCTACCCTGGACATGTTTTCTGTACAATCCCCTCAAATCTAGCCTCTGACACTTCAGTTCTTGCCTGTCATTCTGTACAATGCCATCTTCCTCAATTTGCTCAACTGATGCTATGAATTTAATGACTGTCACTACAAGTTTGACACTCCTCCCAGCCTCCGTAGAGCTATTATCCATATTTCCAGGTACCCATTGGATACTTTTGATTGAATACAGGCTGCTCAGATTCTAAGACTGAGCTCACCTTGTCACCTTCCCTTTCCCCAATTTCTTCCTCTTAACTTTCCACTTTCTCTTTGTAACTTCATCTTTCTTTCAGTCACCTGGGTTTAAAGCCATGGAAATCATCTCGTATTTTTCTCTCTCCCCACTCAGTACACAAAATGAATTACCAAATTATTTTGATTCTTCCCATGAAATGACTCTTAATTATATCCTTTCTATCCTGTGTCCAGGACTACTACCAACATTTATTCACCTCTAAACTTCTCTGAACCTCTCTCCTAACAAACCCCCCAACTCTGGTGTCTCTCCACACTGACCTGTCTGGTGCATTTTTAAATCCATCCTTATACATTTATGCACCCACAGAAACATCATTCCTAGCTCAGAGCTTCGATGTTATTTCAATACTAGAAAGTCTCTTAAGGAGCTACCAAACAACATACAAGCTTTGTTTGACTTTATTTCATTTAAAACACACACATACACAACCTTGGATCCAATATTTCTATACTTTTCCAATATTTCTATACTTTTATTGCCAATAATCTAGCAAAATAGTTTATCCAAAGTTCCTTCAGATAAAATTGGAGAATTTTTTCCACACACCTTATTCACCTTTACTAATTTGATTGCCTCTTCCAATAAAATTGTATCAACTTTCCAATGAGGTTGGACCATATGAAACTAGTCATGTTCAACTAGTTTTAATAAACAAAAATGCTAATTTTACATGGTTTAAACTAATATGCAATGTGATTATTTGGTATTGTAAAGATCTGCCTTCTAAGTTCTAACTGTATTATTTACTCATCATATATTTTAGATAAATCACTTAATCCCTCTAATTCTTAAGTTCTTCATTTGAAAATATGCTTTAATGGGGTTTACTATACTTGTCTCATAGGATTTTTGAACAAACAGAAAATAGGCTTGAGAACATGAAGTATTACAACATTGTATGATACATTGTAAGAACATGAGAACTTTGGTGGGGAAGCCCTGTGTCACATTCCAGAAATTCTTCTTCTTCAGCCCCTCATGTGTATTCAAGTAACTGTTAAATAACTGAATGACTGGCTGAATGGACACATCTAAGAATGATTCTAACCCACACTTTTTCTTTTTTTATTAGTGGCTAAGTCTTCTATTTGTTATCACCAAAGCCTTATGAGACAATTAGCTTATAACAGATAGTATGTATTTATTGAACTTACTTTAACTTCATTTTTCTCAGGTATTGAGGATTGGTAATTTTAAAATATTCAATGGACCAAAACTTAAAAATATATATCCTTACTCCTAACCACTACTTTGGCTTGAAGTATTGAGGACTTCAGTTTTAAGATGTGTGTTGTATTCTGTATGGACAATCTTTCAATTATTCAAAATGTATGTCTTGAGGACTTTCCATATGTTAAGACATATTAGAAGACATAAGAATGTAAATGGACAGATCTCTGACTGTAAAGAGCCTACAAGTTCACAAGGATAAAAAAAAAAAAAATGAGTAAATAAGTTTTAAGGCAATGTGTACTAAGTCCCTTAAAAACAGAAAAATCAAAGTCTCATAATGTGAAGACTCAAATATACTCAAGTATAAGGCAGATTAAGCAAGAACAGAGGAAGTGTCTTAGATGACAATGATGGCTTAGGAAATGAGCGGGCTACAGAGGCAGTTGTTAAGAGTCCAAACAGTATGACAAGTTCAGGTGAAATTCAGGTGTGATTCAAACCAGAGGATTTAGTTTAGAAAATATAGTTCAACCATCAAGGCATAGTGATAACAACAAGAAGAAAAACAATAACAATAATAACTTATACCATTGAGCATTTACTATGTGGATGGCAATGTCCCAAGGATTACCTAATTTCATCTTCATAACATTCTATGAAGTAGGTATTGGTACTATGCCAATTTCCACACGAGGAAAGTAATACTTAAAAAACTTGATAATTTTCCAATGGTTACACAGGTAGCAAACAGGTGAGTATGTGATGGCTGGAGAATAGGAATTATGTACCAATTAAAGATAGATGGAAGAGCTTCCTGGATGAGCATTTCACAGAAGAACAGAGAGGTAGCCCAGATAATATCTAGGCACCAGGGTCAGCAATAGCAGCAGCCTGGCATAATCTACACCAGTTCTGTGCATCCCAGACATAGGGTTGGTGTCCAGAACCAGTAGGAAACTGAAATGCTAAGCAGTAAAACTGAGGCAGAAAAGCACTATAGAGATAAACAGATGTGATGAGGGAAGGAGTGATGGGAAGACAATTAGAAAAGGCTAAGACTTAGCATCACTCCCTACAATACTGGATTCCCAGGGTAAGGAAAAAGGGCTGAGCTTACACTCCGAGAGTGGTGGACTCAAGGTTCCTGTTGCCCTTCCTGAAATTACTGGTCAGGACTGAGCTAGCAGATGGGAAGCTCCGACAACTTCACAGGGGATGGGCCAACATCAAAAATTGATTACTGGATAAACACTGGATGATAAAAGAACCTCATGGAGAAGACAAGAGTTTGTGTCTTCAAGGAGAACCGTGAGAAAGATGGGAACTTCTAATGAAACAAAGATGCAGCAAGGAAATGGGGAGGAATCCAGTGTTGCCCACAGTGTTTATTTAGGAAAGTGGCCAAAGAAAGTAGGGAAAAAGGATGTCACGTGGGGGACTCCATCGAATATCTGATGGAGTATAAGGAACCAAACTTAACCCTGAAATGGTGAGTAGCGAGGAGGGATTTTCCTCTACCTCCAACTACTAAGGGTCCAAGAATTTCGAAAAAGCATGGGTTGAAAATCAGGTAAGCATTATTTTTACACTGTGTATATTTATCAGCCCTTTTATCCCTCCATCATTCCTATTGTTCACTGATTTGGGCCATTTCATTATTGAATTCGTTCCTTTTCTGAGAGATGTGTCAGGCCACGCTGAGTCAATCCATTCTGCTACTTGTTAACAATTCTGCCATTTGAAACTGTAGGAATTAGTCATAAGCAGTAAATTTCTTCATAGACATGTTAGGGTTAGATAACTCAAATTTTACTTGTAAAGAAAAATAATGTCATATTCTAAATGTCACACAGGAAATCTCTCAGCATGCAGCCTCATTCCAAAACAAAATGTCCTTCAGAGACGTACACACAGATAGATGTTGCCCTCCCTGTTTGGGATACCTGATAAAATCTTCTCAACACACACTCCCGTTTCCCTGTATCCTGCCTGTCCTTGCCTATCACTTTTATTTGCATCATTTCTACTTGCATGGCCCCTCCTTTTCTTCTCTCTACCCCACCCCTCACCATCACACATACTGGCTCAGTCCAGTGGAATGACAATTCTTTCTTTTATGCACACACTCAAATTATTTTCTCCACGACACTTGCTGGAAAATAATATGTAAATATTGTAGAAAGCTTTTCTCAACTTTAAAATGTGTGAAGGCTTATCATTATGACTATTAGCAATGGTTGCACACATTTTATTTAAAACGGTTGGAGGGAAGGCAATAAATGGAGCAAGGAGAATAGTCTTTATTTGCATATGAAACTGGATGAAAGTTTAAATGTGATAGTTAAGCTTAATCCACAAGAGACCATGGGGATTTGAAGAAAGAATCTTAAAATAGCTGGAATGGGAAAGAGCCACTGGATGTGCTTAATGAGGACACACGCTCCCTGCTGCTTCTCTGCCTTGTCTTCAGGCTTCACTTAATCAATAGCAAATATACCTGGCTGTAAATTGCTGTGCTCTTCAGGACAAATAAACTCTCTCTATGCAAAGCATTTGTTCTTAAGGATATCACATAGAATTTTAACATCAAATAGAAATTTTTAAGTCAGGCCAAAAATTGTCCCACTGGTTAGAATTATACTTGCTAAGAAACTTTATCCAACCTCCAATTGACTGGGACTTCTAATTCTTCACTATGAAGTTTGTCTGCTTTCTTATTTTGGTTTTTAAATATTTGCTAGGGTGCATGCAAACAGTTACAAATACTGGAAAGACCTGTGGTGAATTTTTCAAATATATTAATTATTATATTTTTCAGTACCTGATATGTAAGCAAAACTCATTTTGTTTTCACAACAACTCTATGAAGTAAAAATTATTACCCAAAACTTATAAATAAGACTAAGACAGGAAGCTACTAGTTCAATGAATTATTTATTCTTATAATTATAAATGGATAACAGATCACACAAAGCTGTTTACTCGTTTGTTTTAATATATTACACCACCTTTCACACATAAAAGGAAGCCTTTTGTAATGATTCTAAGCAATTACATTTTATTATAAAGAGTCCAAAGTCCACATCATTGTTTTATATAAATAGTAGTGATAATGCCCACAGAGCACTTTCTCATTCTTTATAAATACTCTCATAATTTATCTTGAAGCATTTGAGGGAGAGAAGCAGCACAGGAATTAATCACATTTTACACACCAGGAAACTGAGTTTAGGAGAAATGTAGGCCTGCTCAAGGCTGCATGGTCATTAAGCAGTAGAACCAGAAGTTATTCCCAGGCTTTGTAGCTTCCTTTTTCCACTGTGTTTGGAGCAGCCAACACTGAAGCATAGAGCTGAATTAAGTTACAAATTCTGTCTGAGTTGTAGTGAATGATATGATAGATACTGAAGAACATTAATATCATGCCACATTAATATTGTACCCAAGAGGGGGAGGAGAAAAGCTGACAGATACATGCTGTTAGGGAAGGTGTGTAAAGACCCTCACAGGAAAGCAGGTAGGAAAAGGAGGAAGAGATTCAAGGTGCTCTCCAGGGTCAGGTGCTGGCTTATTTGTTTTCCCTGCAGGTGATGAACCTTAATTTATCAGAAGAGCCAAAGGAGGCAAGGAGAAATTCTTCCATTATTATAAAAGTCAATCTGATGGACATATTTGCCAAAGTTTGTGAAACATTTCTGTATTAGTCAGATGTAACAAACAAATCCCTAAAGCGATACTGTGTCCCAACACAAAAGACAGTTATATTTTGTTCAAGTAAATTCCACTTGTGTATTTTCAATGGAAAGACAGCATGGCAATTCTCCAGCCAGGAGCCAAAGAGAACCAGGTGCTATCCATCTATGGCTCTACCATCTTCCATGTGTGGCTGCCAGAGTCCCCACACCTGTCTTCCCTTTAGCCAGGAAAGAAAAAGAACACAGAAACCATCCAGGGAGAGGTTTACATGAACCATATTCCATATTCTGTTCTTATCCCACTGGCAGAATCAGTTGCATGATCACATCTCATTATAAAGGAAGTTGGGAAATATGATATTGCCACGTGCACTTAAAAGGAGCAGATTTGGGGAATCTCTAACACATGCTATACCTCTACCCATATTGCTGTCTTGTAAACTTAATTCATGTGTGTATATGTTTCCTTAAAATTGAACCCTTATCTAATTAAATTCTACAGATAGGCTCATTAGAATGACACATTTGTTTTTACCATGTGACAGAAGTCCTAAATCGCCAGTTCTAGGGGACATACCATCCACTTCTACCCCCAAAATGACAATTGTTATTGTCCCTTCATGAATGACTATATTCACCAGCATAACCTTGGGCTTGAGAGGATGGACATAGGAGACAGATCCAGGTCTGACTACTGACTGTGCCTTTTATTGGTCATGGCTAATGTTTAGTAAGTGCTTTCTACAGGCCAAGTTCAGGCTTGCACCTCACATGCCCTGATTATCATAGTCAACCTTCACAGCAACACTTTGAGAGTGGATTTTATCGGTGAAGAAATCGACCTAGAGTTTGCTTCACTTTCCCAAGGATACAGCAAATTCCAGACCCAGGCCTGAGACTTTTATTCTGTACTGGCTCTGGCACTTACCAAACCTCTCTCAACACCTACTACTTCATTTGTAAAACAGGAATGATAATACCTACCTCTCAGATTTGCTGCAAGCCGTACCTGACAGCATGAATGAAACACATGGCACTGTGCCAGGCACATCATGAAGGGCTTGATTTGTTGGAGCTATTATTACTCTCTCCACATGAACTTCCACCTACCATAGTTTACTTTGCTCACCTTCAAAAAATACATCTGAGAAGATTCTGATAAAAACATTATTTGTGACATATCAATTTTGGAAAGACTTTCAGAAATTTACCAAGGGGCAGCTTTGCTAGTAGTTAATAAGTGTTCAAACAGCCTCTGTAGGGGCACGCCATAAATATGATCTATAAAGCAGCTATAGAGAAAAGAGAATGAAATACAATGTCAAATCCGTAATGAAACATCTAATCCATCAGTCTGTAAGCTGGCAGACAGGAAAGATAAATGCTCTCATCATTATTTCAGCATGCACCACTTTGTTCTATATGAAATCTATGGTGTTCATTTTCCTCACCTTTTAGATGCTCCCTTGCTGGATTTGACATGATAACATTTCCCAGATTTAGACATTTCACTCTGCTGGGGACATTTTGTAGGCAGCAGAGTGGCAGTGCAGTTCCTAGTTGAATGGTAGGGAAAGAATGGCAGGAAGGGACCATGTGTTTATTTCTTGGGATATTCTGTGAAGCTCAGGAACTAGTGATTCAGGAAATAGTGACTGAGTGATTTCACACAGACTGTATCCACTGTCATTCCCCCTCCTCCGCTGACTCTTCTGTTCCCAGAAAGAAACTAAAATGAAACTACACTAAAAGATGTCAAATCCATCCAAGGCTCAGCACATGAAATGCATGGATGCTTTTGAGCAAAGTCCAGGAGAACAGAATGGCATATTCACCAGACAGTGAGGGAAACAGTCGGACAAGAACAGAGGCCACTTTGAAGAATGTGAGACACAAAGCTGAATTAACAGAATCTAGACACTACCCTTTAATACATTAGCTCACTTAAATTGGCTTAATTTCACAACTTTCCTTTACGGCTGAGGAAACTGACAGAGACATTATGTGAAATGCCAACGATGACGATGACATCCTTTCTCAGCATCAAAGCCCAAATCATTTGTACTCTAAATCTCGTCTTCTGATTCAGTAAAAGAGGTATAATAAAAAGTTCCTGAATTTCTGTTGACCTTGAAATTAGGAACTTCTATAAAGGAACTAAAATTAGGCATTTTAAAATTTATTTTTAATTGGTGAATAAAAATTCTGTATATTATCATGTACAACATGTTTTGAAATATGTATACAAGGGCTGCCTAGAAAGAATCCAGCCATGTGATAGCAAAAATAGAGATATACATGGATGGATACTTTCAGGACAGCCCTCATACACTGTGGAAAGGCTAAGTTGAGCTAGTGAACATATTTATTACCTCATATACTTATTTTCATTGTGGTGAGAACACTTAAAATTTACATTCTTTGTAATTTTTAAGAATACAATACATTGTTATTAACTATAGTCACCATATTGTAGGACAGATCCCTTAAACTTATTTCTCCCAACTAAAATGTTGTACCTCCATCTAACATCTTTCCGGTTCTCTCATCCCCCCAGTCACTGATAACCACCACTCTACTCTCTGCTTTTAAATTCAAAATATCTAATCTAACATTTTTAGATTCAAAATATCTAAATGAGTCCTTCAGATTTATTGTCATAAATGTGATAATGTTGTCACAAATGACAATCAACTTTAATGTCTATCCACAGATGAATGGATAAAGAAAATGTAATATACATACACAACGGAATGCAATTCATTCACGTGATCTAATAAATATTATGCAGAGCATTTTATCTGTATAATGAGTTCTCATAGTTCAAGTATCTTATAACTGAATAATCCATGCTGCTAAAAGTGTAGCCTAGGCCACTGTATATTTCCTCAAAGTTACCAAGTGTACCTATAGTTTAAATCATATGACCATTTCCTGACCCCACACTGATCAGATAGGAGAGTTGTAGGGTAAGGCAATTAAGACTCCTCAGGGAGATACAACTGGGCCTTCTCATTTGAAGATTCCCTTTGGACATCTTTGCCCACCACTTACGTCAATGTTGCTTTTCCTACCTATATATCCAGTAGTTGAAACTTTCAGCACTCTCTTTATCTCCCTATTCCTCTCCTACCTTTCTTAAGCAATTTACATAATAAATCATTCAACTAACATCAGTTCAAAGTCTTACCAACAGTCCCAATGTAACAATGAGCCAAGAATAGTTGACTATGAATAAAAACTTACTGCCAGTAATAAGAATGGTCAATGAACTAGAAAAGAAAAAGGAGAAAAACTGGCAAATTATCACTTCCTGACAAAATCAGACCCACGCTACCCAGAAAGGTCTGCGATAACGAAAGGCCATAACCAAACAGCTAGAAAATGGCTAAGCCTACACAGTAACACCTGAACCACTAGAATTAGACATTTCCTTTTTCCTGAGGGGTGGCTGATTGCTGCATCCATTCACAGATATGGAAGAATCAGTATCTCCAGGTGTCTGAGAGAGTATGTCCTGCGGCCCATACAGCCAGACATCACTCAAATTCTAGGAAATGGCTTTAATATAAGACTAATGTCACATTCAACTTTAGAAAGCTAACCGCCATAGGTCTGCATAATTCTGTTTCTAGTAGAGAAAGAAAAAAAGAAATCTTAACTGATTGATGTTATATGTTAACTCATCATATCTGGACGGAATTAGCGACGTAGAGAGGTCTTACCTTTACATGAAGGGAGTTGAGCTAAATCAGTGGTACGAAGAGTTGTGCCAGACCAGGAGCATCCACATCAGCTGGGAACTTGTTAGAAATGCAAATTCCAGAGCCTCCTTTAATTAGACCTCCTTTAATTAGAAACTCTGGGGGGTAGAGCCCTGCTCTTTGCATTTTAACAAGTCTTCCAGGTTATTCTGATCATGCTAAAGATTGGAAACTACTGAACTAATACAACCTGAATGCACCTTTTGGAAACTCGACTAAAAAAGAGAGCCCAATGTATACCTGGAAGACAGAGAAAATCAATGTGTTACTTCATGAAAAAAAGTGAAATGATTAAACCCTTTCTTCCCATTTTGTGATCTTTGGCAACTTATGTATCTTCATTTTTTTCTAATTTCCTTATATCTAAAGAGGAAATAATGATACTATCTCAGTACAAGATTTTGAGGATTGAAGAAAATAATGCTTGTGTTAATAAGATGTACCTGACAGGATTACAAGTATTCAAAAATATTAGCTATTATAAGATCAAATAAACACCAAAGACAAAACATACAAATCCCAACAAAATGCCCAAAGAGATAATCAAATTTAAGCAAAGCATATGTAAATGGGAAAATTTACAAAATTTGGGGGGGAAAAGAAAATGAATCTGAAATGAGTAACAAGAGAAGTCTGATTACTTGAGGAATAAGTCAATGTAGTTAGTCCTTAAAGTAACTCATTCTAGGGATAACTCATGCTCACTTAACCTAGAAAGTCAAGGCTGGAGAGCAAAAGACAAGATAACAAAATGCCCCACAGAAATACTCGCTTTGTTCAAAAATGGCAACCACATCCATTTAAAAGGCAACAGTTTTTGAGCAGAGAAATATTTTCACAGTAAGTTCTGTTACCAATGAAAAATATAAAATAAGACCTAACCAGAATTTAGAAAGATAAATCTCTCTGCCAATTAAAAATCAAATTTCAGGAGAATGTCTGTAACCCCCAAACCAACTGAATTCCAAAATAAAACTTCCATAAGGAAATTTCAAGAAATTATTAAAAACTTAAAAATAAAATTATGGCAAAGTCAGGCTTAGAGGTGATTTCTATGAATCAAGATTCTGCCCTCTTATAAATTCTTAGTTCATTTCAAAAATCAATACCAGAATGGCTGAAGACTGGGAAAAGCAGAAAGAAGTCCTTTGCTAGCACTCCAACTCGCTGACTTCATTCATCCAGAAAGGTTTCATTTGATCTTTCATCTTCCTCTCTGGGTAATGGAAATGATTTTCTCCACATCCATTTTTTTTCCTGTCACAGTCTATTGTTTAGCATATTGTGGAGTATGTCAGCTGGACATGCACAGATCAATCTGTAGATTTTATGTCAAATTCAACCTTTGCAGGCACATGAAGGAAGAAACATATGTATATGTATCAACTGACCTTGACAGGCGAAGAAAAGACAGTAGTCTCTTCCCACCATGGTTCCCCTCCTGTGGTGTTTTCCTGGGCCTTTTCCACCTAGACACTGAAAGCATAGAAATATTTTATTCACAAAAAAAAAAAGTCCCTGTTAGGGGCAGAGATAAAGGTACTACAAGAGTTACCTTGAAGAAAGGTGGTACAAGGAAGTAAATATCTCTAGTCAACTAGCCAACTATCTCGAGTTGTCTAAAGAAAGGTGCTTTAGAAGATAAGCCTGTGTGAGAGATGGAAGGTGAGTTTCAGTTTCAGCTCTGCTAATTTGCTTTGCTGCATAAAACAAATTCATTTCTGCCTCTGGACCTATTTCTGCATCTTTAAGGTGAAAAGAGTAAACCATATCAAAAGTTTCCAAATCTAAATGTTCATCAGAAGGCTTTTAAATAGATTCCTGGGCACCACCTCAGACCTCTTCATCAAAATCTCAAGAAATAGCACCCAGGATACATACACATATTTTTTTAAAAATCCAGCTCTGAAATGGCTTGTAAACTGCTCAGTTAGGTGTTGGCTAAGGACCACTTTTGTTACATCCCTTTTATTAGCCAGCAATGGTATTTTCTCCACATAAAAGACAGAAAAAAAACCGTCTCAAAAAACTTCAAGGATCAATGGAAAGCAGTACTCCCCAATTGTTTGATTGCTTAATAACGTACTATTTCCAAATTTAATGATTTGAAGTGATACCATTAATTTTCCTGACGAGTCTGCGATTTAGTCAGGGCTTGGTGGAGACGATTCATCTCTGCCTTACACACCATCACCTGGAGCAGCTCAGGACTAGAGGCTGGAAATATCTAAAGGCTCTTTCACTGATATATCGGGTGATTGATGCTACATGTCTGCTGGGACCTCTGTGAGTGCTGCCAGTTGGAACTTGTACACGTGCATCTCAGTGTGGTTGTTTAGCTTCCTCATAAGGTGTTTGTGCTGTGAAGGTGAGCACCCCCACCCAGACACAGCAGCAGGAGCAGGGGGCCTCATTAGTCTACAACCTCATGTCAACACCCTCAGCTGGCACTTCCATTCATAAAGGAATCACAAGTTCTGCCTGGATTCAAGGGGAGGAAAAACACACTCCATCTTTTTCTTTTTAAAACAGCTTTATTGAGGTATAATTAACAATTAAAATCATGTATATTTAAGTTGTACAACTGTTTCTCCCCTTAAGGGCAGAGTAGAAGGGTTCTGGAAGAGCATGTGGGACCAGAAATATTGCTGGAAAATACAATCTGCCATTTCAGTGAGTAAAATAGAAGATGTCTGAGGAAAGAATAGCAGAGGATAGTAAGAAATTGGCCTGGGTCAGTAGAGTACACAAGATTATAAAAGACCTTGAAAATCAGGCAGAAGAAAGCAGACATGTTTACATAGAAAATTGAGCCACTGAAGGAGTTTTTTGTTTGTTTGTTTATTTATTTGTTTTTTTTGCAGTTTTCGGCCAGGTCTGGGTTTGCACCCACCACCTCCGGCATATGGAGCCAGCGCCCTACTGTTGAGCCATAGGTGCCACCCGCCACTGAAGGGTTTTGAGCAAAGATTTTATTTTTTTTAAGCAAAAAATTTTCATTGAATTTTATCATGATGAGAGATGTATGTTATGATGAAAGGTAATCTTTGCAAAGCATTTTAAGGAAAGTGTATTATAAACCTAGAGAACCGAGCTCTAATTCCTCTGTGATCTCTCACCTTTTCTACTATAAATTGAGGACAAAGGGAGCATGTTGAGGTATCTACCCCATGCTAGACATTTTAAATGTGTTATTTTATTTAAATATCACTAGAACAATAGAAAATCGGCATTATTACCCCTTCTTTACAGATGTAAAGACTAAAGTTCAGAAATGTTAACTAAATTGCTCAAAGTCAGTTTGTAATTAATAAAGCTATGACCAAAAGGCACATCTACCTGACCACAAAGTAAGGACCCTCCTCACATGGCCTCATCACTCTGAAGATGAAAACTACGTAACATGATATATTTTGTGTAAAAAGATGAGGTTTTATTGACAGACAAAGGAAAATGAAAGCAACAATAAGATTCCAATAAAATTGTGTCTTCCAGGTTGGAATAAGAACTTTTTAGAAGAAACCAGAAAGGCAGGGGCTATCTTCCATGATATCACCATCTATAACATACCTTCTCCTCAGCCACACATAGAAATGCACCTTAAAAACTCAAGAAAACATATTCTCAGAAGAACCAAAAGAAAACACAGACGAAGTGTGGAAAGTCTGTGGAGATTTTACAGTCCTTCCTTCTTCCCTTTGTATCGTAGAGCCCTTATCTGTAAGGGCTGTCTTATATTTCGTCTCCCATGAAGCTGCACATACTGTGTTTATTCTGAAATTTGATCTGAAATCCTCACCCCACCTCATCCCAGGGACCAGAGGAAAATTAGAAAATTGACAAGGTTTGTTTTTAGAACTTTCATAGCCATCATTCAACCCTAGGCATCTAAACTGTGAGGACATTTGATTGAAAAAACAAGGTTTGTGATATTACTCTGGACAGTAGAATATTATTGTGTATTATACTAAGAGGCTCCCAGTTATAAAGAATAGTTGGATTCCAAGCCAAGTAAGAGGCTGGGCCCAGGATCTCAGTGGGCGGTAAGGGAGTGTCCAATACCTTCCCCAAATCTTTCATATACATGTTAATGCACTAATAAATTTCAAATCTGACTCAAACCCCTTCCCTGTGAAATTCCTCAAGAAGGGAGCTATATGAGACAGTGATAATCAGGTCTCCCTCTGAAAGGCTGTTTAGCATTTACAAAGCGCGTCCATGGGCATTATCTTAGGTGTCACAAGTAACATTCTGAAGTAGGTATTATTAGTGTCATCTCATAAATGAAAAAACTGAGACACAAGAGTTGTTTAAGATCCTATAGCAAATTGGAAATGTTATCTCTCTAATATAGCTCCGCTGCTTACAAATATACTGCAAAAACTATCCCCACCCTCAGCCCCCGTTGGAGACGGGGCCTGCTTTGTCCTCAGCATAACCCACCCCTACCCACCCCCACAGTGAGGACGCCAAAGCTTTTCTTGAAGGGTTACACTGAAGACATACAGCACCAGAAACCCTGGCCCTGTGCAGCAGGCTGATGGAATATTCTGGGGCCCTGACAACGTCGCAGAGGGCTGTGTTGTTGCTGTACTCTGTGATGGGAGTGGTGAAGAACTTACCCCTGGTGGGCCCCACCAAGAGGAAATGCCACCCACAGGAGCGTGGCCCTCCGGGGCACGGGGAGCAACACGCCCGCAGCAGGCAGTGTGTTTCCCCCAGGGTATCAGGGACGCTTCCAAACCTCCATTCTCACGTCTGCAGAGAGGCTGAGGATGAGCACCAGCATCTGGGCGGTAAGAGTCCAACTCCGCCATGTGCCTCACAGCGCGTCAGCATTCTGTGCAGGGGCAGGTCTGAGTAGGCAGCTGAATACACAAATGCGTGATTCAGGAGCTCGCAGGAACCGCAGCACGGTGACGAGTGCTGAGGGAGATTTCCACCGCTCAGAACCGGTTGTGCTGCACAAAAGATACAAGGAAGGCGCCCTTGTAAGCGCACGGAATGGTGCCCAGCACAGGTAGCAACGGGCTGTGCTTCATTCCTCACACCCAGGCCCTGGACTCCCAGCCAGCTGCCCAGCCGGTGCCCTTCGCTGCAGCCCACGCTGTGCACCTTGGTTTTCTCGGCGTTTCCTGGTCCCGTGTGATAAATGGCTGATTTATGATGAAAAAGAAAGCCAGGATTTCTCATTTACTACTGTACCTTATGGAAATTTCCTCTTCATCTCAGAACTCTCCCAGTGCTGGCATGTGGGTCATTTTCTTGTCCAGTTGGCTTTGTTAAATAGCAGCGAAATGCCTGGGCGCTTGGCCACAGCGGGGGGGAGGGGCAGGCAATGCTTGGCTGAGATAAAGTCTATCTGAGTTGGCACGTGTGCCCAGAGCCCCTGAGGTAGTGGGAGGTATGCCTTATCCAATTATGCACAGCCCTGCTGCTGTCTGGAATGTGGCATTGGCCAAATGATAGAGAGTGGCCTCTTTCATCTTAGCATTGGCCCACCTTGGAGAAGACAAGTCAGGTTTAGAACACCACCCTCCAGGACCCGGAAATGTGGAAACTAAAAAAAAAAAAAAACAAAAAAAAATCTGTCCAAAAAGTCAGGAAGGTGAAAGTGCAACTAGAGTGTATGAGTGTGCCTAGAATAACCAGAACACTTCCCCAGACATCTGCAGACACCTTCAGTCCCAAACCCAAGGGCACCTCACTCTCTGACCTTGGAGTAGTCACACAGTCTCACCAGGCTCGGATCACAGCACAGTGTGAGTGAATGCCTTCCTGCAGAGCTGCTCTCCAGGAGCTTAGGGACTTAAGAAATTGGGCCTGGGGGAGAGGATAGTAACTTTTTAGATGAATTATGCCATATTATCCTTATAGCAAAATGTATCATATCCAATTTTTTTGTCATTCATGGCAAGGAGAAATTTTGAAAAGTTAAGCCATATATCCAGAGTTTCTAAAAGAAATCTATAGTTTTACAGAAGTGTGTGAATTTCTTTTGCATGATGTTGAGAATAAAGTACCTGCCTGATTAAATGAACTTACTGAGAACAAAGACTGCATCTGTCTCATTCACCTCTGTACCTTGAGTGCTTGGCATATAAGTGCACAGATAGTTTAATATTTGTTTTAATAAGTGAATGATGGTGAGGGCAAAATTAGAACTAAATGGATGTGTCCAGTTCCATGCCTTTTTTCCTTCCAACTTTGCCAAAGATGCAAGCCTTCTTGCAGACAGGTGTTAAACATTAAATATCTTTCAATAAGGTTTAGTTCCTAAGCATATTTTCTAATATTTTTCTCATCTGGCTCTCTAATCCTTACTCTGTGACTACTTTGCTGGTGTTCCATCTATGAGTAGAGGGTAAGAGTGGAGGGTTGTGGAAAAGTGAGAAAGAATATTATGATGGGCCAAATATATCCCTACCACTAATCTCTGTCCAGTACTCCTTTTGAATATTTCACAGGGCTTATATACTGAGAAACAACACTGAATTTATAACTAGCAGAGGGTCATCCTTGACCTCCAGATCCCTGTGTGTGTGGGGGAAATAGGAAATATATATATATATATATATATATAAAATATATGAAAAAATATATATATATATAAAATATATGAAAATGTAATCTAGAGTTACATGCTGGATTTGAGAGGAGTGTTGTGAGATTAAGCAGATATTTGTCAATACTGAACTGAGAATGAAAAACAAAATGTACAAATTAGAGACCTTTCACCTGAACCCCTTTATCCATTGAAAAAGTAAAGCTCAGAGACTTTCTATGGCCACAGAGCTCATCTGAAACCAGCCATGGCCTTTATTGCCTTTGTCTCACCTTTTAAAACAGTGTGAATTCCTAGCCTGATATATTTGTTAATGCAAAAATTCAAGAAAGATAATTTCACAGGGCTCATATATCACTTTACTCAAAAGGAATACTGGACAGAGATCAGGTGGCATTTTCAGTGATTCTTGGGTTAAAGCAGACCATTTGGAATATGTGTGTTTGAATAGTAGGGTTGGCAAACGTCACATCTTTGGCCTGATAAAAACTGGAAGAAGCCAAGTTTGACATCAGATTCTAATATCAGCTCTGTACTAATTTTGCAGATCATGTGTAGCAAAGATGATTGACACCTTTTGGTGCAGACAGCACATTCAAAGAGCATTTTGGAGTCATAAACTCAGTTCTAGTCCTGGATATCAAGTGACTTAATAAGGTAGACAAGGCCATTCACTGCTCCAGGCACTCAGAGGAGTAGAAAAGACATTTTAGAAGTTCCCTTCACATGTAAGTGTCCATGATCCCATTACACATTCAATTATCCTGAGAAAAATTTAAGCAGGAAACCCTTGGGCCATGCAGTGGAAAGTTAGCTGTCGTATCAGCTTGACTAACTTTCAGTATACTCAACAAAACAATTTATTATCCCTAAAATGTGCTCTTCATTAAAGTTTCTAAATCCTCACTGACATGTGTCAAAACAGAAATGATAATATATGTGCTGATATCTTAGGGGTGAAAAAGGATTTTAAAGCCATCATTTTAGGAGAAAATTGACAGGGGATTTATTTTTACATTTTAAGTTGTATTTTCCATGAGCTCATTTTATTTTGTAAAAAGGCTATTACATGGGCACTGGTGGTATTTAATACCTTTAATCATCTACATAAATCAAAGTCTTTGTTTTCCTGTGTGTTTGCTATGCTCTCTGAGCTTCCACTCATTCGCCTCCCTCATCAGATATCGAAGTACTCTAGCCGAAACCACATTCACCAGACTCTGGGTATAATCTTCACCAGAAGTGCACAAATAGGTAAATAAAAACCTCTGGAAGACTTTGGGAACACCTCTGGGAAACCTCTGGGAACACCTTGGTACCATCAGCTCCCGCTGCCAATTCGACTCCCCTTCTTTCCTTCTGTGTCCCGCACTGGTAAACATTCTAAACCAGTTAAGATCTAAGATGCCAGCAAAGTCAGTGTAAGTATAATGAGCTGTCTCTATTAATGATTTCTTCAAGAACACATCACAGTTCAATAAACGTGGAGTTGTTTGACATGGTTGCTCTAAAAGCGGCTAATAGCAGGATGTAATTGGAAGCAGCTTCAGCTCCCTTAGGAACCCTTGCTCTATTACTTGTGATTTCGCCCCCCACTGAGCAGCACAGCCCGGAGCCTGCGTTAGAGCAGGAACAGTTAGTGCTCTGCAGCGAGGTTCCCTCCACTGGTGCTTTTCCTGTCTCCTGTGGTGAACTTCTCCTTTTTTCAACAGCTCAGTAGACTGAAGTCATTGCCTTCCATGGGGACACATTGCTTTTTGTCCCCCTCACCTGGCAGAAGATAGCCTGTGGATATACCTATTATTTTGCTCTCTGCTTTTGTTTTAACCTTTCACATTTCTCCCATTGTTCTCAGAGCAGCATGTGGCAGATACACGGGTTATGTTTCCTACAGCTGACTGCCACCAATCCTGTGGTTAAACAATGGAGTACCTCTTTTTCTGCATCAGCTCATCCACACCAATAACCTTGACTCTTTATTTAACTATACCCTTGGGAAGAGATAATATTGTCTAATGGAAGGAAAATGGCCGCGGGAATTCCAAATCATTTGGAAGAAAGTAGCAGGGCTCTGGCTAGAAGAAGAACATATATTGGAAGAAGCAAGCAGAGTATGTTACATCCACAGATGTTCCCAAATATGCAGCACACGCAGGGTAAAAGCTTGTAAATAAGTTTTAAAGCAAGACTCTAAAATAGAAATACAGAATAATCCCCTTCCCCAGGGACTCAGATTCTTTGTATGAAAATTGAGAGGATCAAGGGTCAGGTTGGACGATTTCTGAGGCTTTCTTACTAAAACATTTTATAATCTATAAATACTCAGATTTTAAAAACAAGAACACAAATTTAGCCTTATGGGGAGAGTGACTGTTTGAACAAAGGAGCAAGGGAATTAGTACAATAAGCAGTATACTGTGAAAATTTTCATAGAATTAGGCTACCTTCCTATTGTTCACTGGTTGTTATAAAATTAACTCAAACGCCCCCAAAGAATACTTATCATCTCCTTTTGGCTCACTTATGTGGAAGATAGTGTCATGCTCTTGATATCCCATGTGTAAAGCTCCACAGCTAATAGTAATGCATTCCAGAAGGGTGATCTAAGGTACACGTTTAAGAATTTTTTTAGATTATCACACAAAGATCACTCAAATCACACTCACATGCTAGCATCTTAGCAAGAGATAAAAGTCTGGGCAACAGCAGTGACATTTAAGGAAACCCTTGTGCACATTCTCTGTGCAGTTTAAAATAAAATACAAGGTGATATTTCACATCCAAAAAAATCAAGGCTAATTTTCTAATTCTTATACTGTCACAGCTTTTCTGCCTAACAAAGAAAAAAACCCACCTTCCCCTGGGTCTTTGGCTTTCCTCTGGGTGTCATCTGGGTGTCATGTGAAATATCATCCTTGGGATGGCATCCTGTGTGCCCCACTATGGGCCCCATAAAGTGGCAGCCCTCCCGTGGTGAGATGAGTGACTGGCAGGCACTGAGGGGAGGCTCGCATAGCTCAGCATCACACCACAGAGACAATTTTGCCTACAATTTCACAGGAATTGCAGCTCAGGGCTTTCAATATTCCCCAAGGTTATTACCCCATATGTGTGCTAAATAGCAAGGTGTAAATAACTTGCTCTAAGCCACAAGTAAAAGAAACATCTGGACAGTGGATAGAGTTAGCTCCAAAAACAGTCTTGATGGGAAAGCTAATGACTGCCAGATGTGGAAACAAATTTATGTTCAAAGGTCCCCTCTCTAGGCAGGATCATTTCCAAGTGCCATGACCTAGAAGAAAAGCTATCCTGAAACTAAGCTGGAACATGGATAGACCCCACATAAAATATTGTTGAGGTAATAATAGGGCAGGAATTTAAATGAAGCTAATACAAATATGCTCATGGGAAGAGAGGCACCAGAATGACAAACACACTACTGACGGAGCCTAATATGTCACATCTTCTTAACTGCTTTAGAGAGTCCCTTGGATGTTAGGACACAATTCTCAACAGAAAGGAGTTACGAAAGAAGTTATTCTCAGTCGGTGAGCTGGGAATTGGAGAAATTTCTTCAACTCCTGAGCAAGTGATACTTAAGTTTATCCCTAAACTAGTTTTTCTAACCTATTTACAACCGAAATCTTAGGAAGAACAAATGAACATTATAAAGCAACTTATATATGAGTTAAAAAAAAAAAAAACTGTTACTTTTCTCATTCACAAATGAAGGAAATTAATGAAAAACAAAGCCGAGCTTTATTGTAAAGTGAGAAACAAAAGGACAAAATATTCATTTATTTAGTCAACAAAAATTTATTGCCTACCTGCTATATGCTATAATGCTGTCCATTATCTTCTCACAAGGAGTGGTCATACTAACCTGCACAGACATCTGCTGGAACTCACAAGTTTAGCTATAACACCTGGCTTGGGCAAAGTTTGCCAGTAACTTGTCCCACAGTTTACTTGATGACCAATAGTGCCTTGTTTATTACAGATACCAAGCAGGTAACACAAGTTTTCTCTAGAATAATACAACTTGAACAAGTCAAACAATGTAAGCTTTATTAGTTCCATGAGCTAACCAACTGAATTAACTTATCCAGACTTGGAAAAACATACTGAGGTAGAAATGAAAATCTTACAGAGTTATCTCAGCGTTTTCTAGGAGCTAAAGAAAATGGGCCACAAAAAAAAAAGAAAAAAACAAACGGGTGAAGCGGTTGAAAGCAGTGCTGCTAAGACTACATTTAGAGTGACAAGAGATATTTGAATCTGTTCCAAGTGACCACAGGTAAAGAATACAAATTTAGAGCAGTATCTTGAGTAGACTGAAGTAGAGAGGAAAAAAAAAAGGTGTGAAATTCAAATAGAAGGCGGCTGTGGCCATCACAAATAAAGATCAATAAAAGATTGATGTTATCTAACAATAGCAACTGAGAAAAGAAAGCCCGATTTCGAGCTACTCTGAGCAAAGCAGCAACCAGGACTTGGTGAAAGCTCAAGAACAGAGAAGAGAGCGTGTACCTGAAAGATTAAGAGCGGAAGGACAATGAAATCCAACTTTTGATACATTATTTGTGAGCATTTTAAATAGGAGACTCCCCTGCAGCCAGAAAGATATTGCATGAGGAGAACAGCCACACAGATGCCTGGGACAATTGTCAGAATTGCTCTCTGGGGATGTTTTGATCTGAGGCCAGTGAGTTGATCTCTGCTGGCATCAGTTTCCCAGTTGTCTGAAAGGGCATCAAACATCACAGCGGGCAAGATGGTCACACTCAAAGGTTAGGGGAAAGAGTAGCAGAGGTCCAGAGCCCTGAGAACTCTGCCAGGACAGGTGTGTGTCCAGCTGGAAATGACAATCTCTCCAACCTAAAGGAGAGAAGCAGCCAATTACGGCAATGAGGGGAGGGGCCTTTGCCCTCCTCAGATTTGTCACACTGGGATGCCCTGCCAAAATAAATTTGAGTTTATATTCAGCTTTTGGTCCCAATCAGAGTCCAATCAGAGTCCCAAGAAACCATGTTTTTTTGCATTTAGCCGGGACAGTATACTGCTCAGCCTTGTCCCTCGGAACCCTACTTGGGGCCTGGCACATAATAGGCACAATAAGCAATTTCTGTTTAAAGCATTGAAAATAATTCTCTTAACATTAGAACACAATAAGGCCACAGAATAATTTCATTCACTTTTCAGAACTCAGACTGAAGGCAACAGTTGCCTAACTTCAGAGCTGACCCGAAGCTCGACTCTCCCCTTTCCATTCCCATCTAGCCCAAACCGCACGGCTGCAGGTACCAAATATCAGGCCATGGGTAACAGATGCAGTTGTCATTTATGCCCAGATTCTTGCTTTTTGCTTACATACAGGCAGGAAAACAAAGTGGCCAGCTTGCTATTATAATGAGACGCAGACCTCTGCATGGCCATCACTCACTCGCATTGAGGTGAGACACCCCATTGTACACCGGGGCTTCTCAGCTGGCAGGAGGGATGCTCTCATCAGGGTTAGTGTTGTTAGTAAGCCCACAGTTGCATGTTTATGTTGATACTCCTGTGGCAAATTTGTCATATACAACCATTTTTTAAAAAATACACAGCCGTACCATTCTTTTTCACTTCAGCTATGCTATTTTTTCTTTTAAATTTTCATTGACGTGTAATAAAGAAAATGGGCCACAAAAGAGAAAAGAAAAATGTTTCTCCATAACTATGCAGCTTAGTGAATTCTCACAGACTGAAGACTTACCGTGAAACAAAAATCCAGATCAAGAAACGGAAATTGACCAGCACTCAAAAAGCCTCCTCGTGTTTCTTTCCAGTCACAAACCTCCCACACCCCCAGAAGTACAACCCATCTCGACTTCCAACACCATAGATTACGTTGCCCTGGTTTAGACTTTTATACAAACAGATTCATGCACTGTGCACTCATTCGTATCTATCCCTCCCTCTAGTAGGTGGGGACATGGACCCTTGTATAACACAGGAGTGCCATAATTTCAGGCTAATAACTTGGGAATAATATGAAAAAATGAAAGCAAACCTTCAGCCTATATTATATGAGGTCTTTTTGAGGCATGGATAAAATCAGAACCAGTTTAAAAAGTTCAGAGTTATCAAAAGACATGTTAGTCCTGGTAGTTGAAAATCTGTCTTAAGTTACAGCTCTATGTTGGGAACTTTCTACATCTGGATGTGTACTAAGACAGTAGGGATCAATTCTCCTGAAGACTCATGCAGGAAGTAGATAAGAGGGCAGAAGGCAGCCCAGACTTGTGGGCCCAGCACAGTAGTTGCCATTGAATTTAAAGAATAATAATTACGGAGAGCTCAGACCCTCTGTGGCTAAGGTCCCTAATGCTATAGAATGATGAAAATTAAATCAGAGATAATTTGGCTTCCAAAATTTTAGAAAATACTCTGCTCTTAGCATTAGGAGTCAGTTAATGTCCTAGTCCAGACTGACTCAGGACAAGAAGTGCCAAGCCCCCTCTGGAGAAAATTCAATTCAACAGTAGAGAATCAGAGGAGCAGGGATGAAAACATTTTCAAAGTAAGGTGAGCATCTTGCATATTTTGGGGGGTAGGGGCCTAACTACTCTCCATGTTCCCCTGGCATTTTATTGTATTAAGCACCCATAAACACTGAACAATCCAAAATTCACTGGATACCTGGAATCTTATGTCCCTCTTTTCAGTATCCAGACAACCTGGTATTCCCTAGGATCACATATCACCTACACATCACCAAGAAGAAAGGCTGAATGCTAGAAGATGATGATTATGTGTATAGTCAAGAATACTCTCTAATTTTATCACAGCCATTGATAAATCATCTTCACTACCAATGATTTTAATAATAGCTAAAAGTCATCAGGCTAATGTTACTTTTTATACCATTTAGTCCTAAAAACAACCCCATGAAATAGCACTATCATTGTTTCTTCATTTTGTACCCATGGACAGTGGAACAGAGAGGGGGCCTTGTTATGATGCACTTATGATGGAGATTCCAACTTTTGACCGCAGAGCCCATGCTCTCAACAATAGCTTATAAATGTTCTTTTTTTTTGTTTGTTTCACCGTGGCCCAGTAATAAATTATTTTACATCGTAACCCAGAACAAACACTCATGCAGGTATCTATGCAGACCAAAATAGTTTTAGAAAACAATATTCACCCTTTCTACGTAGTGCCTTATATTAGCGTTTTGATATTTTTATTATATTTTAAACTATTCTATTTCCCTTTAAAGGAATCATTGCAATTTACTAATACAAATCACAAAACATGACAAGATTGTGAAAATCTGGTACGCAGTTAGAAAAACTCTGATTTAAGGGAATATGCTGTATTTCTTTTGTAGGCTTTTTCTATTTGATTCTTTAGGAATAGATTTTTAAGAGCACATTGTTAAATTTACCACCTATAGTGTGGTGGTAAATATTTAACAACTAGCTCTTAGGGTCTCTTAGGGGGACTGACTTTTAGAGTTTGCTGTCTTCTGTGATGTAAATACTCCCACCATGGCCAGTTTTAAGCCACCAACGTGATGCCACTTGTGAAGAGATATCCGTAATTGGCTCCTGAGAGCTCAAACCAGTTGACAACGGAACACTAATGACTTCCCCAAAAATTGTTCAGCAAGGCACAACTAAAAAATATATTGTATGGTCACTTAAACATCAGAAGAGCTCCATTATGGCAGTGATAAGTGCCTATACATCTGTTGAGGTCGGGATCATTCTAGCCTGACATCTCATAGTGCATGATACATACAAGTTGGCTTATATTTGAGTCTGGGGTCCATAAGTGCTATAACTTGAGGGAAATTGATTAGGCTCTGGTACTTAATTATCTGTACATTGAGGTTTCTCTCTTTAATTTTTTTATACCAGTGTTTTGGTACATTAAAAAATTTGATCATCCCTAAACAGGTGACAAATTAACTTGTGTTAATGCTGATGGCTTAATATATCAGAAGCACTGTTTTGTGCTATGTAAGAGAATAGAGAAGATGGAAACTCATATAAAAGCATGAAGGAAGAGATGACTTTGGAGTAGTTGCCTTTCTGGAAAGACCTGTCATAAGTAGGGTAGCCCAATGGGAGTCATCAGAAAGCCTGGGGCCATCTGTGATTCAAGACAATATCAGGCATCTGTGGAAAGGCATGCATAGGGAGGAACAAAGCTATGGGATTAAATAGTATCATCTATGTAGTTTTAGCACATAAGATGTGCTCAATAAGTTTCAGTATCCTTGATGGAAAAGGAATAGGAAAAACACAGATGGTATCCAGGAATCTTTTATGGGAAAATGACATAAGGCAGATTTCAAACTAACTTACACACTCAAAAAAAAAGAATTTATTGTCTCGCGTAACTGGGGGATTTTAGCTGGATTAAGTACCACATATAAGATTGGCAGGTTTCACTATTTCCCCATCTCTTGGCTTTGCATTTCTCTATGTTTATTCTCATGCAGGCTTTCATGTCATGGTGGTCACCAAGAGTTCTGGGTTTACATCCATCTCTCTAAGTCACTCTACCAGAAAGAGGATGTTTTTCTCCAGTGGCAATAATTAGGTGACAGGCTCATCCCTGAAGGATTGCTAGAGCCAGGGACACTTGACACCAGGTGCCACCTATCAAGCCAGGAATGAATTCACCTCATTTTAGGAACATATGTGTTGGTTCCCAAAGGAAAATTGCGTGTAGTTTCCAGAAAACGTGAGAAATGATTTCTCACACATCAAACTATAAGGAAAAATGTAGATTTATTTTAACTGATGAGAATTTTGCTTAAAAGTGAAGCTTTCTCCAAATTTCTAACATCTTAAATTCAGCAAGTCAACTCAGGGGCATACTCAAAAGGTTTAACAAATAGTATCAAGGTATCAAAATGGGCAGCAAACATAATCTTGAAGGTGGAATCTACTACCTTCCAGTTCCAGAATTTAATGCTTTAGTTGCTGGGTCATGAGATAATTCAAAGAGTGAAGGTGTGACAGGGGCAGGTGGAGATAATGCCGGATGAGGAACCATAATAGCCAGGAAAGTGCAGGAATACTCAGGAGCTTGCTGAGATGAGCTGTTCACCAACTGTATAGAAGTATTTTGATATTTTAACAACCAGTATAACTATACTAGCATGTATCAGCTTGTTTTCAGCCTTAAATCAGCCTGAATCTATTCGCCAATATAAAATTAAATAAAAATGTGCTGTCAGATGCTACTTCCAGAAGCACGGCCTGTGAGTTATAGGATCATATATTTAGTAGAAGAACTCTAGAAGAACCAAAGGGGTTGTTAACAGGACACAAGACAAATGCAAACATATAAATACTGAAATAAAATCAAACTATAAAGACAAAATTATTATGAAACCTGTCTTTTCTTACCGGTTTTTATTTGTGACAAATATACCTTTCAAAAAATTATGCTAACAATGCCTAATCGCTAGACTTACAGATATTCTTCTCTATTAACTCACATATTGGCCATGTCAGCGATCTTTGCTTCTTCTTATAGATTTAATTTTCCATCTGGTGTTGCTTCCTCTTACTTTGGAATAATTCCTTTAGAATTTCTTATAGTGTAAGTCTACTGATGATAAAATCTGCTTTAGTTGCCTGAAATATGTCTTTATTTTATCTTCATTCTTGCGGTACAATTTAACTGGAAATAAAATTCTGTGATGATTGACCAGTTTTTTTTTTCCCCCAGAACATTAAAGATAACTTTCTATTGGTTTTTAGCCATTATTTTTTCTCATAATAGGTCAACCATCATTCACATTGTTGTTATCCTGCACATATGTGCTATTTTACTCTGTTTTCGAAGTTCTCTTTTTACCTTTGGTTTTTACCAATTTGGTTTTTACCAATTTTTGGTTTTTACCAATTTTTATAATTTGCCTACACATGGCTTTATTTGTATTTATCCTAATTAGGGTTTGCTGATCTTCTTGGTTTTGTAATCTTGTATTTATCACTAAATTTGGGGAATTTTCAGCCATTATTTCTTCAAGTATTTTTTTCTTCTATTTTCCCTACTCTCTTTGTGAAACTCTAATTACGTATGTGTTAGACTGCTTCATATTGTCTAATGAAATACTGAAGCTTTGTTCAATTTCTTTTCAATCATTTTTCTCTCTTATGAGATTGGATAATTTTTTCCTCTATTTTAAGTTTACTATTTGGCCATCTCCAATCTGTGCTCCCCTATGACATTTTTTTTTATATATTGTAATTTTGAGTTCTAGAATTTTTGTTTTTTTAGTTTTATTTTTATCTCAGATGCCCCATTCATTTTTTAAAAGCATTTGAACATATTTATAATTGTCAGTCTAACAGTCCTTGTCTGCTAATTTCAAAATGTGGGTAACTTCATGTTCTATTTCTAATAAAACTTTCTCTCTTTAGTCTGGGTGACGTTTTTATATTTTCTTCAATATACAACAATTTTTTATTATATTCTGATCGTTATAGAACATTGTAGCCAGTCTTAATTATTTCATTTTTCTTTATCAATTTTGAGTTTTTTCCTAGAAGGCAGATAAATAACACGTAGAATCATGTTAGTTTTATTAGGCTTACTTTTATTCTTTATTAATGGCAGGTCTATTTTGTATTTAGTCCACTGGCATGTGCCTTACTCCCGAGCTTGGCCCTTACTAACAGAGTATAGTCTTTCTGGGGTCTTAATAGAGAGTACAAAGTGCCTAGTTTTGTCTTCTAATCCAGCTGAGTTGGAACTCTAATATCTTTCAGATATATATGGCCTCCAATATCAACATTTCTCTCTCAACTCTGCTGCAAGCAGACAGTCTCTGCTAGGCCTCACTGAGTCTTACCTCGTCTATGACCATCCAAACTCTTGCCCTGCACAGATATCCTGTCCATCATCTCCATGCATTTGTCTGCCCCTCAAATTGCAACCACATTGGCCTCCTAGAACTCTAACCTCTGCCTTTCCATGTCAGAAAGACTGCCACTGCTTTATGACAGGGAAGAGCGCTGCCAGAATGCTGGAGAATTATGAAGTAATCATGAGATTTCCCTTGTGCGTTATTTGCTCTCAAGGATAATAGTTTGGTTCATATGTTCTGTCCAATTTTATAGTTATTTTCAGCAGGTGGAAAAGTTCGATACCGGTTACTATGACAAGGCCACAAGTAGAAGGCTTCATTTAGCAAAGAGACAGCTGCTTCAAACATTTTACCATTTATGTATTGAGGAATATTTGAGGGATAGGGGCGATATTTTTGTAGAAACATGTAGCTCATCTGTTCTCTTTTGTCAATTTGATTGGACAATCATGGTAAAGTCTTCCTAAATCCTAATTCTGCATTTGCTACTGCTACTTGCTCTCTCTTAATCTCTCTCACATACTCTCTCCTTAGCAATAGATAATAGACTTCTTTCTCACCAGAAAGCAGTAAAAATTAATTCACTGTGCAGAACATGCTGAAACTACACAAGAAGAAAGATGTATACACCCAGAATATTATTAATAATAGCCACTCAAGGGATCATATTGCCAATGTTAAAAACATTCTCATGTAAATGGCATTCCTCCATTTCTGCCCCTTCACCATTTTGTTCAGGGATAGAGGGGAAGCTTTTAACAAACCCAGTTTCTGTACTCTCTGTTTATGCTGACAACCCTGTAACTTCTATTAGACTTGGCAGCTTCTAGGAGGAAAAGGACAAAAGTAGACCACGGGGAGTTTGGGGAGGCTTCAATTCAGAGGCTTTGTAATGAGGTTAGGAAGCTTGAGGATGATATGACAGCTGAAAGAGCAACACATATGCGTTCACACACACACAGAGAGAAAAATACTGTGCACTTCAGTGTTTAAAAGAATAGAGATTTACTTTGAAGAGAAATAAATAAATCTTTCATATATTCTATATTGAGTGATCCAACCAAGTTAATTCTATTGATGGGAAATAAATTACCAGCAATTACCTAAGGACCAAAGTTTAGCACAACCATAAATCTGTTTGCCTACTTCATAAAAACACTTTCCTCTAAATGGAGAAAATAAAGGAAACAGAATATATGATGATTATATTTTTAATTTTTTATGTTTTGGTTCAAGGGCCAAATAGTAAAGTGAGCCTTTCTCCTTTCGGCATCATCACCACCCCCTTCTTGGCCACAGCACCCCAATTGACAGTGTCCTTCTCTGCAACATAGTCACCCACGGTGCTCTCTCTCTCTCTCTCTCTCTTTTTTTAATCTTACCTATGAATAAAACAAGCGTAGGAAAGAGCTCGTCAATTAATTCTCACTATTCAACTTCATGTTTTGGTTCTTTAAAATTTCATATACATTGTGAAATTTCAAACAGGCTTAAATTCAAGAAATTCAAAGGAAAGCAAAATTCTTCTCTGTACCTTCAAGCTCAGTGGGTCCGTCTGGATTCCGCTGTTCTGCCATGTCATCCCTGCTTTCAAGGGACTCTACCTGCCACTTGATGTGCTGCCTTCTGTTCCTTCTAATCTCTCTCTGATCCAGCAACACATATTCTATTTCTACTTTCTCCAAATGCTCTCGAGTTTTCTAGTTTTAATTTATATTTTCTTTCCCCTAAAGATTAGCCAAAATTTAACATCAAAAAGTCAAATCAGAGCTATTTGGGTCAAATTTCTCTAGTGCCAAAGGTGAGTCTTGACCTACTATAACATCATTTTGAAAATGACAGGTCTTTATAGGAATATTCATTCTTTGAATGAGATGTCCAAATTATTTTGCCTAACTCCTGAGTAATCCCTCAAAAACATATATACTATTTGGAATTTATCATTTAACCAGCATTTGACAATTGTATCTTAGGCACTGTGGAAACTACCACAATATCTAAAGTATTGTTCTTGATTTACAGTAGTTTACCATCCAATGAAGAAGAAAGAATAATTTTCAATTTTAAAATACTATAAACAAACATGATCCTCATGATAAACATAGCACAAAGTGTAAGGGAATTTGGCAAAAGGAACTCATACAGCTGGAGGAATGTGGAAGGCTATAAGAGGAAGAAATTGTAAGCCAGATTTGCTAAAATTGAGTAGATTTTAAATAATTAGAGACTCAAAATAGCTTCTTAAAAACTTCTAGGAAAGAAAAAAATGCCTTTTTCCCCAAGTAAGAATAAAAGAATTACAATCTTCCAATTATATACTCTACCATTTAAAATGCCAACATAGCTCCAGCCTCTGTTCACCCAATTGATAAAGGTAGTCGAAGAGTAAGGACCTTTGTTGCCAATAATTCTGACAACTGAAAAATTATGGTCATAGTCAAATTTCCTGTGCTAGAACTAACCATAACTTTGCTACAGATTGGGTGGGCAAGCTATGAGCACTCTCAGAAGCCCTTTAGCAACTTAAGGGTTTATTTCTTAGAGTAAACATAGTTTCTGACATTTTATCTACCAGATAGACCTCTTCCTCTCCCTGAATAAACTACTTAGTCATGGAGTCAAAGTGAATTTCAGTTTCGATGCCGAGTCCCTGGGCAAAATCAAGAGAGGAAAAAAATACATATTAGCATATGCAGAGTATAGAAATGCTCTGTACTTATGTATTCCAGGGGCTGTAGTCACAGCAAACCTCTGAGATTCCATTAATGCACCGATTAATAAAACATTGGTGAGCAGGTTGCCTATAGAGAGGGTTACACATGCTTGTTTATAGTTCACACATCACTCATCATCCCTGAATAGAGAACTTTGACTGTACAGCTGCAGCTCTCCAGCTGCATATGAATGTGGCTGAGGTAGGGAGCCTCCTTATCTGGGGAAGGTGCTGCTGGCTGATTTCTAATGAAAAGAACCTGAACAGAGGTGGGTGGTGCCCTTTCTCACAATCCGATAAGCTGCTACACAGTGATAAACAGTCACATTAAGAATGTTAGTCTATTTTTCAATGCTAAATGTTAATTTTTTTCTCTCGGTTTTCTAGGGCTTCATTTTAAATAATGCTAAGTGTTTCTAAATTATGCATGGCCCTACATCTTAATCATTATAAAATCTGCTTGACAGAAAGCAGGTAAATAGGAAAATACTAACACAATGAATTTAAATACTGATCTAAATTGATTTTTGATTTGTTATTCTCTAAGACCACATCAAATGTTACTTAAAGATGCCCTATTAGAAGGCTTAAAGGATAAATATTTTACATGGGATTGTTATCAGCCAACTTGTTTTTACTGGTCTGTGTAATTTTTAAATGTATGTAATATAAGTAGTATGAATGGGTTGCTTACGTCAAGCCCTTAATAATTATTATGTTAGCAGAAACCCATGGTATACTTACTTTCAACATTTTCACAAACGATGGCAGTAGTTGGTAGAAACAGAGTCTCATATTTTTCCATCACTGTCTATATAAAAACATGTAAATGTTTAGAATGTTATTTGACAGCAAGAACCATGTTCATCTGTTTAAAATTAAAGGATATGTCCTAGGTATTCAGGTCACAGCCTGGCACACACATAGTAGATGTTAAATAAATATTTCATAAATGAATGCGTCTCTGAAGCTTTGAGATAGGATAATATGCATGCTCCTTATTAAATATTCTCCTGACAAAAACTTACAAAGTAAATGTAGGTCAGTTCAGGTCCACATCTCCCCTGACTCCCTAAGGAACAACCTCAGTTGCAATTTTCAAATACAAAGGCAGCATTTTATCTTGCATAATACAAAGTATAGTACAAAGTAATGTGAACTAAAATAAAATCTTAAACCCTCCCCCCAGGCTGACTGTAGGGACTCCTCCTTGGCCAAGGGAACCCCAGAAAAAGCTTAAGGCTGATTTGCCAGCCATGAGGAGAAGAGAGGTTAAACATATCTCCTCAAGCCTTCTTGCTTTTGGAGTTACCCTTTGTAACAAGACACTAAATCATTAACTGGACCTAAGGCCATACAAGGCAAAGCTTCAACCATACCTGCAGGCCATCAACTTACTTAGGAGATCACTTGAGCCTGAGATAAATGACATAAGTATCAGGTGGCTTGACTCTGATTAACAGACTCTCTTAACTTAAAACATTCCATTCCTTTCCACAAAGCTTCATTCTTTAGCCAATTACAAATCAAAGAATCTTTAAACACACCTAAGACCTGTCAGCTTCCCCACTTGGAGATATCCTGGCCAAACCAATGTACTCCTTCAATGCATTGATTTATAATTTTACATGTAATTCCTGTCTTCATGAATGAATAAAACTAAACTGTAACCCGGCTGCATCAGGCACATTTTCTCAGGACCTCTTGAAGGCAGGCACACACATTCAGCTCAGAATAAAACTTTTTAAATTATTTTACTGAGTTGGGTTTTTTTTCCATTAACAATAATTCCTATATTTCTACCTGTTGGCAGTCAAGTGCAATATAGGAAGTGCATCTGAAATGATCAGGAAGGTAATGAAATAAAAACAACCCATTTCTCTTCATGACTTAACATTTCCTGCACCATAAATAAAATAGCAGAGTCATTTACAAACATAGTTGTCATGGATAGCTATGTTCCTTCAAGAAACATTTGTTGACTATCCTCTGTATTCCAGACACCATGCCAGGCCCCCAGATACACAAAGATAAATAAAACACAGCCTCCACCTGTAATACAGGTGGACTAATGCGGACTTTTAATATAATGTGATGTTTCATTTGAAGTCTTCTTGGGCTAAGAGCACTTTCTTAACAGAGAATTAAGCTTTCTATAGCTATGAGGTCATCTTAAACTCTTTGGAGTAGTAAAAATTCCTTCACATTTAAAAGATGTCTGTATTATTTTTTTTTATAAAGATACATGGCAAGTCTGTGTTGATGGCCTTCTTTTAATTAGCTATTCTCTTTTACAAACACATAAAACAATTATTTTCTAGAGCAATTTCTTCATCTTTATCATTAGCGATAATGATCGCAGTGTCTTTTGCCTTCCGTGGCAGTTTCATTTCAAAGGGAATTGCAAACAAAGATCAAAGAGACCAGAAATTTGATATGAAACAAACAAAAATTCTACTAACATATCAACTTTTTAAAAAATATTTTTGTTAGACTTTCTTTTTCCCTGAAGTAGATCTCCCAGAGAGGTCCTGGGTTAACATTGAGCAGTGATTGCTGCCGTCATTGCTGAGATTCACACCTAAATAAATAAATAAACAAAATGTAACCCAGCTGACTTGTGTGTCTCAAGAAAACAAGCCATCATTTGCTCCCTGTGAAAGGAACAGAAAGCAAGTGGGAAGCTGGGTTTTAAAGGGCACTGCTAACAGGAGAAGGGAGAAATGTCAAAAAATGTTGAAGTAAACAGTGGCATAGCTTCTGTCTTGATATTTTCATGGAGTTATTTTATCCTTGGTACCTTAAAAATCCTAAATGCTGTGCCATTTCATTTATTCCCATTGAGCACACAAGAAAACAAATATAAATTATAATAGCAATAGCAAATATTTCTCAAATAAAATACAGCAGGACTAAAAAGCTGGAAATACACAATTTGGGGAAGGGAGATAGGAAAGAATGCTAGAACCTTTCTGGGAGGGACTGTTGAGTCTTAAAGGATAGTGCTGATCAGGGGAAAGATACTGGAGCTCTGAGAATAGCTTTATAAGAAGCCAGTTCCTAAACTTGTAGGCGAAGGAAGGTCAGTATAGAGTGACAGGAGATGGGCCTCTTGGAAAGTAAGAAAGATTGTGCGTGCATTTGAACGTCTCCTCTAATAGGACACCACTCGAATTGTTAACACTTGCTCATTGACCTGAGAGCACACAGGTGTGGTGTGGGTGACTGCATCTGTGAACAGCTCGGAGAGTCCCTTCTTCAGCAAACCCTACCAATGCACAAGCAT
The DNA here is from genome assembly GCA_963574355.1 of Loris lydekkerianus. Lineage (NCBI taxonomy): Eukaryota > Metazoa > Chordata > Mammalia > Primates > Lorisidae > Loris > Loris lydekkerianus. The sequence goes on along the minus strand of CAUYPK010052422.1, from coordinate 34,251 downwards.
GCATAAAAGTAGGAGGGCAGACAGGCACACACAGCCACACACACAATAGCACATGGCTGCACCCTGTGTGAAGAATGATCCATGGGTCCGTGTGTCGCATGTCTCTCCTGCCTCTGAAGATAATGAACTCGTCTCATCTGTGAGGCAGAGAGGTGGGCAAGCAGAGTGAGTGTGCTTTTCTCAACATTCCAGTCTATGATGTCAAAAGAAGCTGGATTTATGGAATTGTCCAAAGCTGCAATCTGCTACACACACCTCAGCATCGTGTGTACCTCACATCTCACACTTGTCACACTCTGGGGCCACATCAGGAGTTCCACAGCCACAGCAACCACACCTTCCTCATCATTCATAGTTGTACTGCTTGTACAATAATAAATTAAAGATTTTGTACTTCAGAAAGGGGCATCTTGGCAGCAGCTCTGTGGGAACTATTGCTGTGGTCCTGCTCTAGATTAGGAAAGCCTGGTGCAGTGGGGACAGATAAGTGGAGGCAGCATGAGAGATGTTGGACAGGTGGACTCTACAGGGTGGACGGCTAATGGGAAGAGGCAGCAGGGTGTGAAATGGAGAGGACTCCAGAGTGCAGATTTCTGGGTTGAGAGCCTAGAAACAGAGAAGACCCATTCCCAGAGACACACTAGAGTTTATGACATGCAGACCTTGAGGTGTCTGAGGATGTGTTGGTAAAGCTATTTGACAGAGAGCTCACCTAGAAGCCTGAAGTTGATTTAAGTAGTAGCTGAAACTATGAAAATAAATTAGTTAGCCCAGGAATGGGGGTGGGTAGCAAGATGGGGAGAAGAGGTGTCAAACAATAGAATTTAAGATGTTGTCAGAAATAAAGCATGAAAACAGAAACCTAGGATGTTGTTAACAGGTAAAGAATGGCCAAGATTTTAATTAAGGTCAAGTAAAATGAGGATCACAGTGGGTTCGTTCAATTTGGAAACTAGTAGATCAGTAGTAACTTTTTCCAAAGACATTTTGTTAGAGCAGTGGAGGCAGAATCTCAATTCCAGTGGCCAGAGAGCTTCTAAGATGAGAGGAAGTGGGGAAATGCCACAGGCAATTGTTTGGGAGCTCATCTGTGAAGGGAAACATCAGATGTAATGGTAGAAATGTAGAGATAGTAATGGAGCTTGTGTTTTGTTTCCAAATAGAAAGAGTTCATTAAAAAAGGGTAAGTTTGTAGATAACGGCTAAAATAGAGGGAATACTGCCTCCTGTCCAAATTGCTGCCTTACCAAATTCAAAGCAAATGACCCAGATGAGAGACCACAGGACTTGGCATTAGAAAACATAGAGTCTGAACCTGAAATCCAATAGACTTTGGTCACTTTACCACTTTGGTCCTTGGTGCCTGTTTTCTTCCTAAGAGCTATATCATGATTGTGAGGACAAGGAGAGAATACCTGTGGAGAGTGCCTGGGGCAGTGGTGCCGGGTGTGGTCAGTGAACGGTTTTATGAATCATTATCCCATCACAGGTCTGGATGGGAAAGGGAACAGCAATGTAATTACTGTTGCTTGCTTTGCCACTTTTTTCATATAATTTTTATCTCTTTAGGAATTTGGAGACAAGCTCTGTTAGTCTGTCCCTTTCTTATTTGAAGGGAAGGCCAAAGATCCAGTTTGGAAATGAGAGAGGAAGACTAACAGCAACATAACCTCCACCACTGATACCTCCCAGAGGTAGAGAAACAGGATTCATGAAGATGTTGAAGAGACTGCAAGTTCTTACCCTAGTATTGCTTTCAAAGGGATTTTTACTCTCTTTGGGAGACCATAACTTTCTAAGGAGGGAGATTAAAATAGAAGGTGACCTTGTTTTAGGGGGCCTATTTCCTATTAATGAAAAAGGCACTGGAACTGAAGAATGTGGGCGAATCAATGAAGACCGAGGGATCCAACGCCTGGAAGCCATGTTGTTTGCTATCGATGAAATCAACAAAGACAATTACTTGCTACCAGGAGTGAAGCTGGGTGTTCACATTTTGGATACATGTTCAAGGGATACCTATGCATTGGAGCAATCACTGGAGTTTGTCAGGGCATCTTTGACTAAAGTGGATGAAGCTGAGTATATGTGTCCTGATGGATCCTACGCCATTCAAGAAAACATGCCACTGCTCATTGCAGGGGTCATTGGTGGCTCTTATAGCAGTGTCTCCATACAGGTAAGATTGGCCAATGCTGTTGTAATTAAAAGGCTATGTCTTTTTGCTTTTATGTCTTGGGTAACAAAATGAGAATATCCTACTAACTTCATCAATGGATGATATTAACAAGATAATTGTTATGGGTATTCAATAATATAGGTATCTAACAATTGCAGTCAGTGTAACCTGGCTTATTGTACCCTCAATGAATCCTCAACAATAATATATATATATATATATATATATATATATATATATATATATATATATGTTTGCAGACAGAACATTTTTCTACCAATGGAAATTATTTAGAAGTACACCAGAACCTCCATAGCTGACCACCTCCCTACACTGACCACCTCCTTGAGTTGACCTATTTTTTATAGACTGGACATGCACCACATATATTTAATAAAACTTCCTTATGTTGAACACCTCTGTATGTTGACCAGTTTTTTACAGTTCCTTGGGTGGTCAACTTATAAAGGCTCTACTATGTATCAGGTAGCTATTGCAGCATAACAAACTATCCCCAAATTCAGTGGCTTAAAACATTTCTTAGCATATAAGGCTGAGAATCAGCTGATGTAAGCTGGTGGAGGCCAGGCTTAGCTGGGGTGACTATGCTCCAGGTTGTCCCATCCTTGTCCTAGAATTTATGGGCTAGCCCAGCCAGGTCCTTCTCTGAGTGATGGCAGAGGTATAAGAGTATGCAAACTCAACCACACAAGCCTGTTTCAAGTTTCTGCTTGCCTCACATCTGCTAACATCCTGCTTAGCCAAAGCAACTCACAGGGCTCAGGCCAGAGTTAAGGAGCAGGTAAGTATGCCCTGCCCACCATGCACATGCTGAAAGTTCATCACATGCAGAAAGTTACATAACAGTGTGTCATTATAAGATGAAGTAATGATTAGAAGCCATTGGTACAATTAAACATAAGAAGCCGTAATATCACTGAACTTTATTTTTTTTTTTTCAAAATAAAGCATCATTTTACTCACAGATAAATATAAACAATTTCTCAGGATATGAACCTAAAAGTGTATGCAGAGAAGCCAGATGATTATTACCCCCCCAAAAGAAAACTGTTTAACACACAACTTAAACTATTATAGATAAAAAAGGCTGATAACTGACTCTCATAACTTTGCTGGAGAAGAAAGAAACATATTATTCAAACCCTAGTGATGCTCACTTACAGGGCTATTGAATTTTAGAGATTTAGAGTTGAGAGTTGAGAGGCGTGGTGCCAGGCACCATGGCTCACGCCTGTAATCCTAACACTCCGGGAGGGTGAGGTGGGTGGAATGCCTAATTTCATGAGTTCAAGACCAACCTGAGCCAGAGTGAGACCCCATCTCTAAAACTAGCAGGGCATTGTGACGGGCACCTGTAGTTTCAGCTACTTGGGAGACTGAGGCAGAAGAATCACTTGAGGCTAAGAGTTTGAGGTTGCTGTGAACTGTAACGCCACGGCACTCTACCTACAGTGACAACGAGACACTATCTCAAAAAAAAAAAAAAAAAAAAAAAAAAGAGTTGAGAAATTATCTAGGTCAACCTTCTCATTTTTCTAATTCCCAGAAAGATTGGCTTCATGAAAATGCCCACTGATAAGTAGCACAGAAACTAGAACTCAGGTCTTTTGTACTTTTCTGCTCTTTTAACTACCTCATATGATTTCTATATGTTACTTTAAGTTCAATATTATTTCAGGTAAAAACACTAATGTCACAGTAATAAAATTCCATGATTATAAGAGTCATGCACTTTGCCTCCTACCAAATTACTATAATCAAAGCTCCAAGTGCTAAAGGAAACCATATTACACTCATATTGTCTTTATATGTCACCAACCATTTAAATTGGATCCATTTGCATTGGAATAACCTTATTTCTATGTCCCAAATTTTTGCCATTTAAAATTCTACGTGTGATTCTGTGCTGCTCTAAATGAGCTATTTCAAATTTCTTTCTTTCTTCAGAGCACATAGTCATATTATGAGTAATTAGGATAATTGGTTTTTCATAAACACCCTTTGACTTCATCAGAAGGATAGAAAATATTGCACATCTCAAAGCACATTGTGTTAAATTTGCCACTGTTTCTATACTTGGATCAGGAAAGATGGAATTTGCTATTCAAGAAAAGAAAATTAAAACACATATCTGTCATGCTTAGATCATAATTTTACCAGATGAGTGCCGATCATTTCACAAACATTGATATGATACCCGATACTACCACAATGAAGGATTCCATATGTGCTTTTTCTGATCTCAGTTTCTCCCAGCGCAGTAAATGGTACTCTACAGCAGATGTGTAAATACCAATTTATTCAAAGTAATTAAAAAACTATGCCTTGCAAATAGACTTCTGTAATCTAATTTTACTCTTTCACTATCTATATACTTCTCGGAAAAGGTCCAACTGGTTTGGGAGGGGAAAGTGGGCTACTAAAATCCTTCACTTGCTCTCAAGGGAAGGACTCTTCTTACTCATCAAAGGACCTGGCTTATTATTTCATTTATCTAGTGAATATCATCATAAAGTCACAAATGCTGATATGGTTTTTATCTCCAGAGTATAATTTTAAAAAACAAAATTATCATGCTATAATGAAAAGGGTACAGATTTTGGCATCAGAAAGACTTGGGTTTATTCCAACTCCACCCTTTACTGGTTAAGCTGCAAATGAGGAAAACAGCTTTCACCTTGAAAACTTCTTGAGAAAATAAATTGAGAAAAATCTATGTAAAATGCCTCACCAGAAATTAACAGATTCAATTAATGATAACTATTATATCCCTAAATCTATAGGAAAAGTCATTAGAAAAGCTACTTCTAAAACCAACTCTGTGGCCTTTCCCATTGCCAAACAGTCTCATGAAGTCACTGCTGGTCAATCAGCAAATCTATCTGTCTTAAGCTCCTACTATGTGCATTGCACTGTGACTGGGGTTACAGAGGACACATCCTTGAACTCAAGAAACTTAAAATCTGGCTGGATGTCCAATCCCACTGTGAAATAACAGTGACTATAATTCAGAATATGTCCATGCAACTCACAAGGTACACTGGACAAAGGCTAATAGGGCTAAATGAGATGCTGGATCTGAGAAGGCTGATCATGTGCAAGAGGACAAAGACTTTAAGAGGAGGAAGAAGGGAAAGGGGAGAAGCCCCCATTCTCTCCTCTATGGCTCCCTGGTTTCCTGACTACTCAGACTCTAATTAGCCACACACGGTCCAGGCCTAGGTAAAGCTGGAAGCTAGAACAATTAGTCTATACACTGACTTCCAGGCACCCTTCCAAGGAACCCCCCCCCCCCCCCCCCCAGGGCCTGGCTTTTAGCTAGGCATCTTGAATAAAAAGAGGTTTTAGGAACTGCCTATGTAGCTAAGAATTAAAGTATATTACCTCTTTGAAATACATGCACTGTTTAGTAAGAATTCTAATAAATATAGCCAATAGCAACCCAAAGCAATAAACTTCCATAGACAATTTAAGGACCTCTTGTACACTAATGAGGGAAACATTTCAGGAGAGAGGATTTCTCTGCAAACCCCTAATCTGACCAGAATCAGACTGCTGCTCCTCTGACTGATTCTGGTCACTCTGGGGTCTGGTAACTGGTGATGGCTAGTAGCACTGCCATCCATTTCTAACTACTTTTGACTTTGTGGCTATGTATGGGAAATCATCTTTGCTTGAACTGATGATGGGGGGTGAGGAAAGAAGGTGAAGCTGTGGAAGAAATAAATGAGTACAGTCTATCACAAAATTTAAAAAGTTCCTACCATCCAGTGTAACATCCAGTCTCAAACCAGAGCTCAGATTGTTCAATCACAAAATCACCTGCTGGGAGAGACTTAGAGAATGAAAGTGTCCCTGTATCTTCCCTTTGTAGTTGGGTCACTTTAGACATTGTCATCTCCCCACTTGGGCCGGCATAGCTTTATCAGCAGGACTGCTTCAAGAGGACCTTTCTCTCCAGCTTTTTCTTTTCTTATCTTCCCACTAAAGGAAAGGAATTCTTCTGGAACTTGGCCTAGGAAATATCCCCTGCTGTGTTAGCTCCTACAATAGGCAGTAAAAACTGCATGAAAGGAGAAATCTTAATGACTTGCTGGGTTAAGCTATATCACCACTGATGAAGAACCTGGATCATTATTTTCCTAATGTTCTTATTAACTCTGACAAATCAGTCTGTGTTGGTCCCTTTCATAAGCAATTGATTTAATGGATTTCATAATTAAGTAATCAATGGAAGCTAGCACCCAAATCCTTCCACATTAGCAAATACACATGGGGTCTATTCACCTTCTCTGGTGACTAAGTTTCTTTTCTAACAATTTTCAAGACTTTATCCTGCTCCTTTTTAAAATTGCAATCCACACACTCAGGGAAAATAGTATTCAAGAAGAGAATCAGGCTGGTTGCCTTTAGCTATGTGCTTTTCAAATAGACTATTGTTAGCTCCTAAGCCTTCCAGTCATATATGTTCCTTGAAATGTTCCTCAGTCCTTTCAGAGAATGTATCATTTACTGGTCTTTCTTGCCCAGATGGAGCAAATTTTAGCAGGAACATGACAAGTATAAATTGACCTAGTAATTGCTTTGTCTCTGAGTGTTAAAGTGACTTCAGCAACAAATGAGGATTTGAGTTAGATGGCATCTAAAAGTTGGGCTCATAGAAAGGGCAGAAGAGATCCTTGAAAAGATCTTACTACTTCTTTCCTATCCCTGGTATGGTCAGAATTTCTAGCACTGTCTACATCCCAGGAACACTCTAACTCTGGGAGATGGTCATATGACATAGTTTATCATGACATGGATTTGGATATGCCATGCATTTTGCACATTGTGTCCCAAAGAAGACTACCTCCTGAAGCTAAATAAATCCCCTGCAATAGGTGTCAAAGAATTCAGCTATATGGGACATAGGGAAGCACACATAAAAATGCCACTTTATTATACCTCTCCCACTCCATTCCTCAGAGCTAACGTGGGCCACCACTGGTCAGTTTGTACTAAGCACTGTCTTCGTTCAATGATTTATTCCTCCTTTAAATTAAAATGCTTTTAGGCAAAGTCATATATGAATTACAAGTCTTATTATAATGGGAGCATCAGAAAAATAGTTGCAGAAATTGAGAGTACAGAGGCTGTCATATGGTTAGCTGTCTCTCAGGTAATGTGTACCTGAGAGACCCCTGAATGGAAACAGTTAAACCAGGTGTCCTCAAACTTTTTAAACAGGGGGCCAATTCACTGTCCCTCAGACTGGTGAAGGGCCGGACTATAGTTTAAAAAAAAAAACAAAAAAACTATGAACAAATTCCTATGCACACTGCACATATCTTATTTTGAAGTAAAAAAAAAAAAACAAAACAGGAACAAATACAATCACACCGCCTCATGTGGCCCGCGGGCTGCACTTTGAGGACTCCTGAAACTTTCTCTGTATATAAACAGATCGACTCTAGAGCAGAGTTTCCCAACCTTGTTATTGGTATTTTTAGCTGGACAATTCTTTGTCGCATGGGGGTGTCTTTCACCCTATAGGGTATTGGTAGCATACTTGGTCTCCACCTATGAGATACCATCAGTGTCCCAAGTGGTGATGTTCCAGTGTTTGTATAAGTTACAGAAGTATCCCCTTTCCTCACTGAGAATCACTGATCTAGAGCAAGGCATACTCAGAGCCAACATAAGTAAGAGTGTTTAATAAATGAAATAGCCTAGAATAGGCGTCCTCAAACTTTTTAAACAGGGGGCCAATTCACTGTCCCTCAGACCATTGGAGGACTGGACTGTAGTTTAAAAAAAAACAAAACTATGAACAAATTCCTATGCACACTGCACATATTTTAAAGAGAAAAACAAAATGGGAACAAATACAATAATACCACCTCATGTGGCCCGTGGACCACACTTTGAGGACCCCTGGCCTAGAAGGACAGAGGGGAAGAAAGTAAGTCCTCTTTTACCAGGGTTATTTAAACCAAAGATGTCCTATTGTTAAGGAGACTATAGGGACATGTCAGTATTTGAACTATATGGTACTAAAGGGCTTTTCTTAGTTTTATAATTATATGTAACACTATCAAAAATCTCTATTATTAGGGTATAAGTAATTACAAAGGAAATAAACAGAGATGTCCCACCTGTGACCCATGGGCCAGGTGCTAATTTGTGAGAACGTTTTCATTAGTGTATGTGTATTTAATGTGTGGCCCAAGAGAATTCTTCTTTTTCCAAAATGCAATGGTGGGCAGGAAGGGGGAGGTTGGACACTTCTGAAAGAAGAAGAGAAAGAATAATACACTCTTTTCTAATAGGATGACTTTGAAAGAGAAGGCGAGTCAGTTGTTATTTCACTTGGTTATAAGAGTATTTCTGTGAATTGGGTAAATTAAGCATCTTATTTGCACTTATTCAGGATATATATTTAAGGTACAGAGAAAACCTTATTATGGAAAGTCTCGGTGACACAGAACAAAGAGACTATAAAGTAAAATTTTAAAATAGTAGCTTTCTTATAAGCCCCTGAAGGATACATAAGCAAATGGAAAACATCAGGTCCTTACATAAAACAGGTGCAAACGTAGGGTCTCAGTATCAATTGACAACATTAATACCGAGAGATGAGGAAGAGTAACAGACTGAACAGGGAAGAATAGAGCTGAACATGAAAAAGACCTTCAGATCTGTGTACACAGAAAGTCTCCCTTTGAAGTCTTCCTGGAAAGTTGCTTTCTTATAGTCCGCAGAAAGGTATGTGCACAGTCTCTCATAAAAGAGAAAACAGTCTTTCTTCCACAGAGAAGGCAATCTCCTTTTGCTGTCTGGATACCTAGCTAAATCCTACTCTCCTTCAGAGCTCAGATCAAACACCAGCCTTTTTGAGGAACCTTTCCCAAGCTTCCATCACATGAACACACACTTCTATCACTATCCTATTAAGTATAATTGTTCACTTGCACACACACATACATTTTTCCACCAAACCACAAGCTACTTGAGTTGAGGAACACATCTCTTTGTCCTTGTATTGCTGGCACCTAGAATAATGCCTAAACCGGTACAGAGTAAATCTTTTTTTAAAGAATTGATAACCTGCTTACAACTCCTCAGAAATAAAAGATGTTAACTTGCTGTACTCCTAGAAGGCCGAAAATCCCTACACAAATCTGAAGTCAGGCTCCCAACCATGACCTGCATATTTCAGGGCTGTCAAACCCTGTGGCCTGTGGCTCAAATGCTAATTTTGTGAGGACATTTTTTGTGTGCTAATCTATGATATTACAAAAAGTATGCATGGACCTTTGATGTTGCTAATCAGCTCTTGGGAGTGTCTGTATACTTACTGTGTGGCCCAAGACAACTCTCATTCTTCCAACATGTGGAAGAGAAAAAAAAAAAAAAGGTTGGACACCCCCGGGGATGTTCACATATAAAAAATAAGCATTTCCAATGATGCAAAACTGGATTTGATAGAAAAGAAAGATAATGTAGCAAGGTAAACAAGTGAGAAAAAATTCCCCTCATCCTCCCCACCTCTACACATGCACCACAACAGCTGTAGGAATTCTACTCCATTTGTCCTTAGAACAATTATTCCAGAGAAAACTATCCAACCTCAACACAACTGGACAGTCCAGGCTCTTAGGAATTATGTTAGAGCCCCATCCTTCCCCTACTCTCACTCTATGCAATCTCTCCACAGAAAGAACACGCAGAGAATCCACCATATGCCAGATTCTATGCTGGTATCTAACTCAAAGGAGGAGGGAACACCATCATATCCTCAAGAAAAACAGAGTGATAGTATTAAGAGTCAACTTGAAAATCTGTTACTAGTGTCTCTATTGCTAGAAAAGTAAAAATAATAATTGCATTTAGTGAATTTAAAACTGCAAAAACAATGACTCTATAATAGCAGGGATAAGTTATAAACTATAAACTATTTTTGGTGTATATTTCTTTAAAAAGTTCAGCACAATGATTAAAATCCAGTGTGCAGACTGAGTAGGATGTTCTTAACTTCTCACTCTCTCTTTCCTTGTGTCTAAGATGGGGATATTCATCGCACCTCTCTCACTGGGTTATTGTGTATAATAAATAAGAAAATACATGAAAAGCAATAAATATAGTGCCTTATATGCTAAGCCAGCATTCAACATTTAATAGATACTATCTGTTAGCTGTTTTACTTTCAATATCTCCAGTCCAATCCAAGAGGAATCGAGACTCACAAAGGTCAAGTGCCAAGTTCGTGTTTCTATCACTTTACAAGTAGCAGAATCGATATTAGAATCCAGATAGCTCGTCTCCCACACTGATGTTTTGATCACTCCCTCACATAGTCTAAGCTTCAGAAAAACCTGACTCAAGAGATATCTCGGGTAGAATCTTTTTATTTATTTCCTTCCCAGACTTTTCATTCTAAAGCAATCTCACAAAGCTGATTGTTTGGAAACCTCCCTCCATGGCTCCTGCCTCTCCTCCTTCAAGAAAGGGCAGTGCAGCTGAAAAACTTTATCACAGGGAGGGAGGGACCAGGAACAGCAATTAAAAATGCTTTTGTTAACATTGCTTCATTGTAGAAATGTCTCATCAGAGGTAATTATCTAAGATATGCTATTTTTTTCTTCATTTCGGGGTTAATTTGTTTCTTAATTAATTCTCCTTCTGTCATGTGTTTATTTGGAAACAATGCAGTGAAGACAACTGTTCCCAGGACATCGATTCACTGGGCAATAGAATGGCCCACGGCTGGGGCCTAGGCTTATATTGCAGCTCACATGTCTGTGATGGAGGTCGTGGAATGAAACGTAAAGAATACAGACACATTCCTGAGATAGCAGCAAGTGTTTTATGCTATAGTTATAGATTAATAGCTAAACTAATTGAAATAAGCCTCCTGACACTTGTTAAAAGTAAGATATGATCGTGCTTTAATGACACTGAGTTCTTTTTCCAAGTTACCATTAAATATGTGCCTTTTTAGTGGAATAATATGTACAAGGGTCAGGTTTCAGTATGGAAAGAGTCAAATCTTAGGAGTTTATAATAATGAAACTCCATTGATTTAATGCAGTAGAAGTGCCTCTACTGATCCATTTTTTAAAAATGCTGTTGAAAGCTCACAGTATTTTTCCAATTAGTGGACTGTGGGAATTTAAGAATGGTTTTGCAAAAACACCTGCAGTTAAACTCCAAGCAAACGATACTCTAGGTGGTATCAGTGGGACTTCAAACCTTAAAATTGTGGTGTTACTATTAATATTTTTGATATCACCACTTGGTATATTGTGGAAATTCCTCGGTCACTAGTAACAAAGTCTTAATTCTTGCCAACTCTTGACTTCACATGCCAATAAATTGACACAGGGAGAGTACAATAGCAAAAACACCTTCAAAAATATATTTCAAACATGGGGCAGATTTCTTTGCCAAATGGTCAGCAAGGCAAAGCATCTTGGGAGATGCGCATTGCCTTCACAGGTTTGAACTGATAGGGTGTGAATCCCAGGTAGGAGTCAGTCCCTCCCAGGCGCTGGGCCTCCAGCTTAGGTCGAAGCCATCAGGTTCAGGTTCGCAAAGAGGCTTCATAGAATGCAAACATGTGGAAACAGCCCTGGTTAAAAAAATGAACTAAAATCTGTTCAGAATTTTTCTACGAAAAGGTAATTTCTATCTAAGTAATATGAATTAAGCACATAGTATCTCATTACAAAGTAGTTTATGAAATATCCTTTATACTAACAATTTAAAGGAATGCTACAATAAATGGTGTGAGTTGGTACCGTCCAGAGAATTTCAGCTGGTATCAATGGCTAATTAACTGACTCTCTGCTCTTATTCCTATGTTAAAGAAAGTTTCTGTGTTATCTTTTCTGAGATGCTTCAAAGAATTTAAAAGTTCTTTAGCTTTTCTACATACCTTTCTCCAACAACCATTTATTATTTATTACCTGCCTCTTTCCAAGGATTCAAGGTGATCTCTAATGGCACAAACAGTAGAACAAATTAAAATATAAGTACTTGAGTACTGCCAAGCAAATAAAATAACTATAAGCAATTCCAAATCTTGCAAAGCTTCAATCTTGATATTCTATCATAAACTCATTTAGTTTATTGAGAGTACATGGTCCCTGGCTTTCAAGAACTCCAGTCAGAATGATTATCTAATTCCATACAATAATTATCTAATTCCATCCCTTGACTCAAGTTGGATGTCATCTGCTGTAGTCTTTTTAAAACATAACTTTTGTCATGTCATTTCCTTAATAAAAAGGTTTAAAATAGTTTTTATTTCTTAAAAAATAATGTTCAAAATACCTAAAATTGTGATACATATAAAATACTTAGAAGTCTGACCACAGTCCCTCTATCCTTCCTTACTTTCTACTCATCTCTTTGTTTTTACCTCCAAGTCAGTGTCCTGCCTGCTACTAATTGGTACAAAGCACTTGGTAGGCTGATAATACTGAACCATCTGATACCATGAGAGCAAAAGTGCACTTTTGTATGCTCTCTTCAACCTAAGAACTTCTTTCCTCTTTACCTGCCCAGTAAACTTCCACTTAATCTGCAAAATCAAGTCCCTTACCCCTACATGAGGGCTTTCATCACTGGCCTGCAGTGTAATTAGCTGCTTCTCCTCATTGTTTTTTTTGTTCTTAAGGTTTGTTTGTTGTTGTTGTTGTTGTTTTTGTAGACATGTTTCTTAATATTTTATCCTTAGCTATGTTTCTCTGTCTCCCACCAAACTCCAACTTTCTGAAGGGCAGTGGAGTATACGGCTTAGCTCAGAAAACCTAGGTTTGAGAGAGTGCCTTGCGTAACTGGCATGCAGGTTTCCTGAATGAGTGACTGCTGAGTTAGTCATCACCATCATCTCTGTCACTTCTTGAACATTTACTACGTACCAGCAGATGAATGAATGCAGGGTTTCACATAAGTACCCTCGCATAATTTCAGAAACTAGTGATTATTATTACTCCCTTCTTACAGATGAAGAAACTAAAGCTTAAGGAGTTTAAGTAACTTAAGTAAAGTCCCACAGCAGCCAGGATTTCCTGTGCTGGTCTGTCTGATTTTAAACACTACATTGGAACCACTACACTATTTGCTTGTTTTTTTGCTTGCTGGCTCTGTTGAAGTAATGAACAGTTAAAAATGAAATCATGAATAACACAGTTCTATCTGCTACAGATAATGAAATATATATCCCTCTGCCCTAAATTACTACCACGGATCTCAGAAGTAGACAATGAGCATTTAAAGCAACATTAGGCTATAGCCCTCAGCTCCTCCCAAACCTCTTCCGTTAACAACCAACAAAGATAGAAATGCTTTTCTTACTGGTACAGCTATATATTTGTTGCATTATTGCAACATATTCAGGGGCTACATAAAACATATGGATTAGTTTAACATGTGGCTCTTCTTCAAAAGACATTGTCAAAAGTCAATATCTAAGGTACTAAAGGATGTGTTTCTAACATGTCTTTTTGTATTAAGTCACTCTGGGAGCGACGACTTTGCAGGTGTTTCTGCAAATACAAACACATGTAAAACCAGATATGCCATAGAGCTTTTGATTGTGTTGTTAGTGATCAGAACCCAAACTACTTAGATTCATGATTTCTCTTAAAAAATTAATTCATAGGGAAAAAAGGAAAGCAAAAAGCAGATGCAGACTGATTCAGCTGGCAAAATTCCTTCTGTTTAATCTTGTAAGTACCTGCCAGTCTGAATGGAAACAAAGTTATTCCCATGATAGTGCTTTGTTATTAAGACACGTGTTGAATACAGAGTAGCAGCCTTGTGGCCAGAAACCTGGTATGTCTTACAAGGCCAGTCTCCTGAAATGATGTGATTCAAGGAGTCCTTTGTGCTCTGAATATCATTGTAGCCTATGTGAAGGCCAGAATGGATAACCTTGCTATTTAAAGTCTTTTGTTTTCAAATGAAGGGAATGAAAGTGTCTGACAATCTGGGTTATAAACAATAGGTGCAATACCTTTCAAGGGTGATTTTGAGCTATTTTTGAAGATGTCTTCCATGATCAGGAGGTGATTTGTTTGGAATATCCATGCAAAGTCCTCAGGGCTCAGTTATGCTTTGGAATGGGAATGGCAATATGCATCTATGATCCGAATGGTTTTTGGGTCCATAACATGTAAACGTTGGTGACTTTTCCAGATTATACTGAGTAAACTGGTGTTGGCCATACTTCATGATAGGATTTCTTAAGTCAAGGTTAGTTTCTGGCCTGCAGACATGTGCTCCAGTCAACTGTTTTCCTGCAAAATGTTCCCAGATGTCCTGCAGGTCATGTGTCCACCCTCCAAAAAGAAAACAAGTGACTAATCCTTTTTGCAATAACAATATGATTGGCATCTTTTATTGGGAGATAATTCATATGATATGAACAGCTTGAATTCCTCAGGCAGTTTCTCAACTATACACCACCTCCAGTCCCAGTTTAAAATACAAGCCAATGTGAGATTTTGTACAGCTAATCTGAATTAGAGAAGCGCTGAGGTCCCTGAACATTACTTCTAGAACTTGTTTTATGTAATAACGGGGACTATGAGCTAGCAGATAATTCAAAGTGCAGTATTCAGTGCTTCCCTGCTGACTCATATGTAAGCATTTAACTAAAAGAACTAAACAAAACATCCAGCACTTCATGAGTGACAAAACAATTAAAGGTGTAGGCATATTCTGGGGAAGCCTGAAAAAGATCTGTGAACAGCACAGAAGCCAAAGGCAAATCCAAATAAGTTATTATCAAGTCTCCAGGCTCCCAGGACAGCAGCAATGGTTTATTTTTCTAATGTATACAGTTCAGCTCCGTAAATAGCATTTTTCTTGGAAGCAACGATTCGATGCCTGTTTGCCATCTGGAATTTTTGTAGCTAAGCATAGGTCTACATAAAAACCAATTATTGTTGTTGCCTTCAATGTATATTAGCACAAACTCAGAAGCCAATAACTACAAAACTTCTGAAAAGAATCCTTGTGATGGAAAATCACTTTAGTGGGAGACATTTCTACTAGACTTTCCATGTGCACGTCTTCTTGTCTTCTGGTATAAAAAAATAAATAAATAAATTGTGTCACTACAGAAAGCAACGAGTTCGTGTCTCGAATTGCTATATCATGGGTATCCTGAGTAGGAAGAGGGAAAACAGGTGGGGCTCAAAGGTGACTCTGAAATTTTCCAATTCACAATATTTTCTCACAATGTGAAAAGAATAGAAGAATGCCTGAAGTCCTTCCCAAAGTTCATACTTTTTGCTCTCGTCATTAGAGCATCATTGAAATGAAGTATGAAGAGTCTCTAGGACAGCATTTTTCAACCATTTTTACCTCGTGGCACACTTGAACTTATAAACTTCCACAGCACACTTAAATTATGTTGATTTTTAAAAAAGAGTAAAAAGAAAGAATATACTGACTGCGCTTTGAACTTCTTTCAAAAATAATTTAATCAATGATCTTTGAAAATGTTTGCAGCATACCTAAGATCCTCTCACGGCACACTAGCTGAAAATCACTGCTCTAGGACTTGCTAAAAACAAGCAAACAACAACAACAAAAAAGGTATAGAGAAGTAAAACTCTCAAATAAATTGGCCTTTAATTCAAAATTCCCAGCAGCAAGTAAGGATGGCTTGGATACCTATGGTAGCATCACTCTACAGTTGGCTACTGATTGTGGGAAAGATAAAGCTTTAGACATTCCCAAAGCAAGAAAAATAAGTGAGCAATCGATGTGAGATCTCAGTATTTGACTGCTTAGGTACCTTGTACCTGATGCATTTGCCCAGGAGAACCTTACCTTCCCGGAAGACCTTACTATTAGTTTCTACGGTGAAACCTACATTAGGTACATGTTTAAATGAATCTTACTTTAAGTGTTTGTGATCTGAAGTCTAACACTTCAAGGATAAGACCCTTCATTTGTTTTCCTTAGAACAAAAAGCAATTTGTAGCCTTAAGGCCATTGGCACAGGAGCCAGATCCAGTGGGTATAATACTGGATACTTTTGTATACTCCTAGTTAGTTAGAGAATTGGAAGAAATTGGTTTTAATGTTATAAAAACCTTGGCTACAGATTTCTAAATGTCCAAACCAATTCCTCGTCTCGTTTTGGTAAGAAAAAAATGAAAGTGGTTAGGGAAGGATGGACCCACATTACACAGCAAATCGTTGCTAGTGTGTTTGACAGTAAATTGACATTGCCTGCTCTCCCTTCACTCCCACACACAGAAACCTGTGCTTTTAACCAGTAGGCCAACAAAATGTCGATTCCTTCATCAATTCATTCTTTTAACAAACATTATGCAGCACTTCTCTACTTTGTGGGAGACGTGAGTATACAGAGATTAATAATCCACCTGCCCTGTTCTTAAGAGTTCTTATTCCAGTGGAGAAATTAGTAAATAATCTAGAAATCAACACAAATTTTAATTAGTTCCATGACAGAAATACATAAAAGAGTGAAAAAGGCTCAGAGAATGGGACACAAGTCAACCTAAATGGGAGCACCAAGAAAGGTTCCTCAAAGGAGAAGCTCTTGAATGGATTAGCTAAGCAGACAGGAGGCAAAGACCATTCTAGAAGAAAGAACAACACATGAGCAAAGGCACATAGATTTGGGAACATGGTAAGTCAGAGAAACGATTTACATAGAGATGAGCTCATTTGGAAAGGAAAATATTGGGGAAATGGTGGCAGATATTCAACAACATGCAACTCTGGTTTGTTTGACAACTACTGCAAGTGAAGCCCATCCTAAAAACTACAAACATGGAAAAAAGACAAAAATGTTCATTTTAGAACATAGCATCTTCTGTAAAAAGCATAATAGCATTTGAATAAGTTCAGCATCGTAATCATTACTTTTGAGAATAAAAAAGTCAATCCTTATAACTTGATAGACTACCATGAAAGTATTGTAATACCAGGCCAGGCATGATGACTCATGCCTGTAATGCCAGCACTCTGGGAGGCCGAGGCAGGTGGATTGCCTGAGTTCACAAGTTTGATACCAGCCAGAGCCAGAGCAAGACCTCATCTCTTTAAAAAAAAAAAAAAAAAAAAAGCTGGGCATTGTGGAAGTCACCTGTAATCTCAGCTTCTTGGGAGGCTGAGGCAAGAGAATCACTTAAGCCCAAGAATTTGAGGTTGCTGTGAGCTGTGTGCCATGGCACTCTGCAGAGGACATCAATGTGAGACTCTGTCTCAAAACAAAGAAAATATAGTGATACCTCAGTACTGTATAAATTCAAACCACCCCAAAATGGATCCCTATTGTATTTGAATATTGGGCATAAAATGATAGAATGTGCTGCATGTGGCAAGGGCTCCTGCTAAACATCATTCACCTCCATGGAGCCTCTCGGACCCTAGGAAAGAACGGGCTCTACTATCAGATCTTTGTGCTTCTTACATAAATCATAAAGCAAAACCTGATTGTGATATTTATAGCTTAAAGTTCTCATCACCCCAGTGGAATTTTCCCAGTAGATTCTTAGACTATCATTGCTATCACTATACATGGTCAGTCAGTAAACAGTCTATGGAGCCATCACAAAGTAAAGACTGACAAATGAAAAAATAATACTTTTTGTAACAAAGAGCGATTGCTCATAATCCTCAACTAGAGGAGTTTTTAGCTTCAGAAATAAAAACAGACAGACATGTTATAGCTTGAAATACATCATTGCAACATTACAGTGAGAGGAATCACTTAGGAGCTCACATTGCAGAATAGATTGAGTAAATCTGTAAAGAGTGAATATAATGGGTAATTCCACAATTCCTACCAGGCATGAGCTCTTTGGTAAAATCCCAAGTGCTCTGTGACTCAGTTCCTCAATATATAAAATCAGATAATAGTAGTATCTACCACCAAAGATTATTAACAGTATTAAGGAGGCAATACATCTACCGTGATTAGAATAGTAGCTGGCACAAAAATATTAGGGATCTTTAAAAGGCTTCCCCCAAAAGATAACCTGAAAACAGTAACTTTGGGAATGAGAAGACTGCAATTAATCTTCTCAGTTCACTTTTGAAGAATTATGAATTAGAATATATTTAACTTTGTTATCCAACTCCTATCACCTTCCCTTTCACTAAGAAGTCCAGGTAATATCACCAACATCTTGCTGAAGTCATGATCCTCCGGGCTTCAGCTCTTCCCCATATAGTTCAACTAATGTTGGCAAAACATCCTTCTGGTGAAATTCACTTTAGTTGAGCCCGTGCTGATTCCTAGTAACTGCCTGGGTTCATTTCTAAGTGTTCCTTTGTTCTCTATTAAACTCTGTACTAGAAAATTACCAAAGCACATCATGCTTATTAATTTATATTTATCCTTTACTTATACTTCCCGAATTTGTCCTTCCTCCTCTGTTTTCACCCTCTGAGTCCTCTCAGTGTTGATTTTTTGAAAAAAGTATTGACAATGATTCTGTAATTTAATCTGCAGTTCCTTCCATAATCATTACAGGGGGCAAACTCAAATTAATATGATTACAGGCTTTTTGTTTCAAAGAAAGCCCCATAATTCTGTCCTACTTTTGTGGACGTGACCTTTTTGTGTTATTTGTATTACCATTTCATGTAAGAAAACATTCTCAATGGAGAAAATGAGGAAACAAGAAGGCCTGAGCAGTGTCTTTACTCTATAGAACCAACTTGTCCATCCATTGGTTATATCCCTTTCTGCTAAATCTCCTGAACCATAACTTCAAACAAAACATAATAACAACAAAAATCACTTTCCTCCATTTTCATGTTATGCTTTAGAGTCCCTCATTCCTAAGGCTCACACTGACCTTTCATGTTGTATGTGAAGAAGCCCCCAACACACCACCGGTTCTCATCCTGTGTCATTAGTCCTTTTAACATGCAAATCCACCAGTGCAACCCAGCAACTCAGTGGTTTCTTTGGAGTTCTTACCTCCTCTGTCTTTTTCAGACCATTTTGTATTGCATGAATTATTTTTTAAGCCCTTTCTCTGCTAAGTCATATTCCTTTTTTAAAAAATCATATTTCTTTTTAGAATCAGTTTCTATTTGAGCATATCTCTACTTTTTAAACAGTTTTTTCTAAAGCATATATAACTAGATCCTGTTTTTCCTTCCTCCACTCCTACTAATAATAACATAATTTGGTAACTTTCTTCCAAAATTTTATATTAATTCTTCATTCTAAAACAATTCTTTCACCATTCAAAGTGTCCAGTGTAGGAGTTCCCCTAACTTCCTCAGGCTTTCTCAGAGAAACCATATGTCCAGTAAAGCAAGTCAGGAATGTTTCAGTTTTAAATTTATTTGAAATATATTTATTTCAAAGAAGAACTTCTTTGAAACACACACAGTAGAACTTCTATAAGGGACTATAACAAACTGGTCAACATACACAGGTGGTCAACATAAGAATCTAGGCCTATTGCACTGACACCTACATGTGGTGCATTTCTGGTCTACGAACAGTAGGTTAACTTAAGACGGTGTCATGTAGGGAAGTGTTCAGCTGTGGAGATTCTGCTGTATATGTAGACGCCCAATACAATGGTAACTGATTTTACAACACAACACACACATTTCTAAAATACAGAAACCAAACTATGAATGCTATTCTCTAGAAATAAGGTTAGCATAGGTGAGGGAGGGGAAAGAAAAGAGATTTATAATGTATGCCTCCTCTGGTGCTTACTTTTAAGTTTAGCATTTTACCCTTATAACTTAAGAAAATTAATTTTAAAAGGAACAGCTCACTATAATAAACATTATTCCATACTTTTCTCTATTATTATACTATTATTAGTATATTACACGTGTTTCTCACGTAACTCTTAATAACATAACTTTGAACTATATTATTGCCCCATGCTATTCGATACAGGTGATATAATTCAGATAATACTTATTAGTGTTCTATTTTCATGTTTCAAACTCCTTTTCTAGAGTTGGTTGTGGTCTCCTTGTTAAATACACACATACAAAGGTATACGTGATTATCCTTAAAACGATGGCAGCAATTGTTATCTTGTCCTAACCCACCATCTTCCCCAAAAGGCTACAGCTCCTGTGCTCTTTCCCACCCAGGGCAGAGATCCTTCCCCACACTACCACTGCTCTGTGGCTAGTTCCTTCTCTTGTCCAGCCTGCTTGATTGTAAATTGTTCTCAGACATCCTGGGAAGATAAGCCTGAAGCCACAGGATCCTACTAGTTAAAAGACAAGAGTTTATTTTCTTGAGCTGCTTCTCATTACCCCTCTGGGAGAAGAAAGTTTCAACTGTTTAGGATCTTTTCACTGTGGTTCCTATCTGCCAGAAACTAATGTCTGAATTTTTTTTTAAGCTCCTTTCATTCTCTGTCTCCTCGAGGAGTTCAGGTTCTGATGACTATAGCTTGAAGATGAGAAAACTTTTGCATCAAGAAGAGGTGGCCTCTCCAGTGTCACCCAGACACTTCATTATCAAGTCAAGCCCATGCACAGACAAGGCTGCTATTACCAAGACTGCCATAGTGGCACAGAAATCCAAAGGAAGCCGTGTACTCATTCTAGAAGCAATGACAGTAACTACTCAGTGCCACGGGCCCTTCAAATCAGACTGAGTAAACAAGCAACATTCCTATGCTCAAATGTGTCAGTGTAGGCCATTTTGTCCAGAGTCCCCTCGTCCTGAGAATAGAAGAAATAAATTACATACTAGCCTTCACCCACCCAGTCATCTACCCTTTTACCTCTGTTTCCCCAAATTCACCCATATCCTAGAATACTAAATACAGGAAATATTGGGGGTATTTAATTTGTATTATATTGCATATTAAGGTCTAGATTACTAACTGCTCTATTTGTGGTTGAGAGGTAGTAGTATTTGAAAAGATATAGAAAATACTTTTGATAGCTCTGGGCTATATCAAATATTGGTTTTAATAGCAGGCCAGATCTCCAAGAACATGCTGTGTAGCTCTGTATAAACTTGATCCTTTGCCAGATAAATGATGATTAATCAGGACTCAGATGTCAGTTGTTTTATGTTGCTTGTGCTCTTTGTTAACAGCTCCCTATTTCAAGCTGTGCTTCCTACATGTCAAATATAAATGTGGAACCACAATTTCCATAAGGAAAATTTCTAAATACTAATATTTATTCCAATGTACATAGAGCATACTGAAATATTCAATGTTGTTTCTGATTAAGGTCTACTTAGCATTACATAATTTAACTAGAGTTCGTATAGAGAAAGAAGACCTCAAAACATGTGAGATAGCCAGAAAAAATAAAAACCAACTTATTATTAGATGTACATACAATCTGTTTAGATATGTGTAAATATAATTTGTCCAAATACTCTTATACATAAAATGTTTCTTGATAAACTGCCACTTTCCTTTTTTATTCTACAATAAGTAAAAGCAATGGAATATTCTTGATAGCTGAATTATAAAAAATTTAAATTCTTACTTAGAATAAGCTTTAAAAATTTTGAAGTAGGTGGTTCTTGTCAAGGGCCTCCATACGTTTTAATTTGATTTTTAATCAAAATACCATAAGAATAGCATATTTGTAAAACTTATTTTCACAAAGTCCAAGCAAAAGCAAAGTTTTCAAAGAAAGTGAGGAAAATTTTTGGTCAAGATTTTCAAGAATTTAGAAAAGTGTATGCCTTGAAATTTGGGTGGACAAAATAGAATTTCAGTAGAATTGATTTTTTTTTTTCTTAACCTAGATGATAAATGTCTAATTTGGACTGCCCATGTGGCATACAGTTCCCAAATTAAACTCTTTCAAAGACTGCTGTTTTTAGCAAAAGAGGGGGAGGTGAGAATTAGACAGAACCCGGGCTCTTTTATACAACTGTAGCCAAGTTGTCAAAAACCAAGCTTGGCCAATTCACTGTAGCTCATTGTTTGAACTATAACAGGACCCCCAAAACTTATGACAACCACATTGAAGGAAGCTGACCAGGATTTATCCCAGTGTAGGATCTAGCACAGAGCACAGAAGAGAGTGGTACCCTTCTCTGCTGGTCCCTTTCCAACACACACACCACCTGCTTTGGGTTTGCTCCTTCATAACCAAAATAGTCTCCGGGAAGGCGCTGGCATTCATCCCAAGAACTATATGTAGTGATCTAGAGGTGAAAAGAAAACTCAGTAAAAGATACAGATGGTCTTATTCTTTTTCCATATCCATTCATTTGCCTCTGGGAGTCTAAAAAAGGTACCTGCCCTTTCTCCTTCCCCCAGGTGGCGAACCTGCTACGGCTCTTCCAGATCCCTCAGATAAGCTACGCTTCCACCAGCGCCAAACTCAGCGACAAATCGCGCTATGACTACTTCGCCAGGACCGTGCCCCCCGACTTCTACCAGGCCAAAGCCATGGCCGAGATCTTGCGCTTCTTCAACTGGACCTACGTGTCCACCGTGGCCTCCGAGGGCGACTACGGAGAGACAGGGATTGAGGCTTTCGAGCAGGAAGCCCGCCTGCGCAACATCTGCATCGCCACAGCCGAGAAGGTGGGCCGCTCCAACATCCGCAAGTCCTACGACAGCGTGATCCGGGAGCTGCTGCAGAAGCCCAACGCGCGCGTCGTGGTCCTCTTCATGCGCAGCGACGACTCGCGCGAGCTCATCGCCGCCGCCAGCCGCGCCAACGCCTCCTTCACCTGGGTGGCCAGCGACGGCTGGGGCGCGCAGGAGAGCATCGTCAAGGGCAGCGAGCACGTGGCCTACGGCGCCATCACCCTGGAGCTGGCCTCGCAGCCCATCCGCCAGTTCGACCGCTACTTCCAGAGCCTGAGCCCCTACAGCAACCACCGCAACCCCTGGTTCCGGGACTTCTGGGAGCAGAAGTTCCAGTGCAGCCTCCAGAACAAGCGGAACCACAGGCGCGTGTGCGACAAGCACCTGGCCATCGACAGCAGCAACTACGAGCAAGAATCCAAGATCATGTTCGTGGTCAACGCCGTGTACGCCATGGCCCACGCCCTGCACAAAATGCAGCGCACCCTCTGTCCCAACACGACCAAGCTTTGCGACGCTATGAAGATCCTGGATGGGAAGAAGTTGTACAAGGATTACTTGCTGAAAATCAACTTCACAGGTAAGCAAAGAGCCTTTCTTCAGCTTCTAAGGTGCAAACAAGTGAAATGAAACAGGGCCCAGAAACCTCTGCCCCGAACCCAGAATCATTGTTTTAAAGCTACAATAAAGGTTCAAACTGTTAAACCAACATTCCTTCCAAAATAAGGGCTTGTTGATGTGCTTACTCATCTTTGAAGGAAAATCTTGGCTGGTACAAAGCCTCAGAGTGAAAGGCACCCTAGGCTGGCTGGGCTGTTAGCCCACCGGCTCCCCAGACGAAGGCCACGCTCCGTTTGCTTCTTTCTTGTTAGCTGCAGGATACGACACATGTGATAGGGCCATTTAATCTGCTTTAGCAGAATCAGCAACTCTGTAAGGGCCATGAACTTCCAAGTCTTTTTTCCTGGGTGATTTGAGCAGAAGAATCTCATAACCTTCACAGTGGGTGAAAGAGAAAAAAGTCACTTGTTTTCCCAGAGCCTGATTAGGGACAAAACAGGAATGATACCCAGACCATAGTGATTTCTAGGCAGTTTATTTCATCTGCTATGTGGAAACATTTCTATATGGATATTAAGAGTTGGGCATTTTCTCAAATTATGTTATAAAATGAAATTCTTGTTCTGTGAACTTGAGTATAAACAAATTGAAGACCAATGGAAGTCATTCTGATATAGTAGTGAACATTCAAAGGTGCATTCAAAGTAACTTTAGCTGCCTCTTCATTTACTTCTAAGAAGTATGATCTAAATATTTCTATGTGCAATATTTCATTTAATGTATTACTAAAATAAAAAGCACAAAATATTTAGGCCTGCAGTCTTCACTAAGGTACATGTGATATCAGCTCATTAAGGTAATTGTTCAGTATCCTATAGCTTAATTCCAAATTATAAAATGCTAACTAGTATTATTGAGCACAAAAGGCTCTGTCACCAGAAGCAGTACAATGATAAAATGTTTTCACTTGCCTAAATTGCTCATCATCTCCCATGCCACTAGGGCATTATTCTAGTCTGCATAATTTGTTTTCAATTGATTTATTATTGAAGACCTGAAAACTTGTATGTTTAAACCATGCTATCATTGGTATAAATGACAGTTCTCACGTCTCCCTTACAGGTAGCCACTCAGAAATCAAGTAGTCTATGAAATGACCAGGAATACTGAGAGAAGACCCCATGGCCTTCAGCTTCTATTCCAGAATTCTCATTTCTAGTGCAGCCTTGAAAATAAGCACAAAAATCATCAGCCTTGGTCTTTGCCATCTTATTTTCTTTATTCTCCTCTAAGGAGGCCAAAGGTATTAGAAATCAATTATGTCAGTATAACTTACTATTCATCCAATAGATATCACCTCTTACCATTAAATGACTACTAAAAGTGATAAAGATTAAACTTTGTTTTCTGTATTCCTACAAGTGTATTTTATATAAGATAACAAAAAATATCAGAGTAGTAATAAATTAGCAGTTATGTCCAGGACCACTTTCTACTGATATCTCCAGAAAATAAGAGTGAATCCTAGAGTCAGTTAAAAAAAAAAAAAAAAAAGTATATCTTTAGTCTAAAATAAGTGACCTCTCAATATTCATATATAGCATTTACAATGCACTCAATTCTTAAAGATGAATAAAATATTTGATCACATACTACCCCTTCAGGCTACCTGAGGAGTATTATTTATCTTTATTCACCACATATATTAACATTGGTATACTAGTGCATTCCTTACTCTTTAGAATGAAGGTGTACAAATATATATTCACCCATCAACAGCTAAAATAAAGGGACCTCTCAGAATTCAGAGAGCCCTTGCGAGGTGTTTTATACATATAACCAAAACATTTTTCTTCATTACAGTGACTGGTCTGAAAAGGCAAAGAAAAATGTAGAAATAAAGCTATTATTTGGATAAATAAAACAAAAGTATCTCATTCAATTGCTGGCTTCAAGTCTACCATTCAGTTTGGCTGTGCAGACCTCACCACAAAGTGCTATTTTAGCATTCTTAATTTGTCAGACATTACTAGTCATTCTCCTTCGTGAAGAGAGTAGGAGGGTGAAAAACAGATTTAAGCTACATAGAAAAGAAGGAATTTAGACCAGCTACAAGGTAAATATTCTTAGCAATGAGAATTGGACAAGAAAACACATTACTATGGGAGGATTTCAAGATGCTAAATTAGCTAAATGGTACATTAGAGAAATAAACCACTTTGCTAGGAGGAGTGCGTGTATACAGATATGAAATAGAAATTCAGTTACAGAATGCAGATTGAGTTTATAGTAACCTGTATGTGAGTCAATACATTATATTCATATTTTAAACATGGAAATAGGCAAAAGATTGTAAGTATGTATGCCATGTTACTGCCTTAAGATTGAGACATACTATGGAATATCTTATTTTTCTTAATTCGCTATTGAAAACAGGTTGTTTTACATTTTCTTCCAGAGATAGTATCTTGTTCTAATTTGAATATTGTGGCAATGGACTAGACACAATAGCAATTGCTTAGTAGCTACTAAACAATCTGCTCAATTGGGCCGAAAAAGTCCTCTTCCAGCCAGTCGCTCGTATGTGATGCACTTAGTCCTGACAAGGGGTAGTTGTAGCCAATTCCCTAATAGCTCTATTCCTTAGGGGATTAAAGAACTAGGCCTCCTGAGAAGTTTAGAACAGACTAAAATACTTCCTGGTGTTTTGGTGCACTCCCACCAGCTAATTCCACCTTTGGCCAACATGGATCTTATTTGAAGCTAACCCAATTTGAATATTCATTTTATACAACAGATGTTTTGGAACTCTTAAAGATTCTTCTAAATGGTAAGCTCTCCTTGCACAGGGTCCAACCAGTGCTCACTTCTCTAAACTCCTTCTTATAAGACTTCTCACAGTTCCTCAAACATGCCATGCCTTTATCTGTGCCTTTGTACTCCCTGTATATGATAATTCCTCTATCTAGAACACTCTCACCCTATTCTACCTGCCTTATCTGGCACTGTCACTTATTCCTGTAGCTCCTCAAGACAACTTAAAGCACCTGCTTTAGGAAGCATTTCTTGGACTTGCCAAAGTGAGATAAATGCCCCTTCTCTTTTTCCCATACCATTCTAGGATTTTACTTTCCCTCATACCATACATACAATACACCAAAAACTCCTGTTGGCTCTACCTTCAAAATAAATCGAGAATCTGGCCTCTTATTACCATTTCAACTGCTAACACCCTGGGCCATGCCACCAGCATTTCTAGCTTATATTTCTCCTAATTGATTCACTCTTGCACACCTCCACAGGCTGTTCTCTGCATGATAGCCAGAATGGCCTGTTAAGACCTAAATCAGAGCAAATCCCTCCTCTTCTCAAAGTCTCTTTAAGGAGTTTCCCCATTTTGCTCACAGGGAACGTCAAAATTCTTAACAATGTCCTGCTCTGTGGCCCCCCCTCCCTACTGCTCTCCTGTCATCAACCTTTACTTTCCCTCTTTTTCAATTCCCTCCAGCTACCCTGTTTTCAGCATTAGGACTTTTCCACTGCTGGTTCTTCCTTGCCTAGATATTAACTACAGATATCTCTGTACAGATACTGTTCTACAGATGCAGAAGAGTAAAGAAAAGAGGAATTAGACAGGCCTGTACTACATTTAAAGAAATGCAATCTCAGTGTGGTTATGTTCACAGCACAGTACAGTCTCTCTCACTTTTTATTATAAGACCAGTTCCAGAAAGTAAAATAGATGAAATCACAGCATACAAAAGGCCTTCCTCAGAGTTGAGCTTGCCCCTGTGCCTCACTTGACAGGTGAAAATATAGTATGTCAGCATTATTATCTTCACTTACTGAAGCGCACAAAAGTGAACTCAGCTGTCAGGTAACCAGAGCACACCCAATTTGAAGGGAAAAGGAAGAGTCCCCACTTGTGAACACTGCCAGGGGTGCCCCAAGACACATCCACTTGCAAGCAAGCATTATCTCAGTCACAGCATTCTTATGTACAATCCTCAGGAGTGGGCTAAAATATTTGAGGATGGGGGAATTGAGAACTTGACACAAGAGGAAATTTATCCAAGATCACACAATGAACAGGAAACAGAGCAAACCATCAAGGTCCCAATTTAGTCATTAATTCCGCAGATATGTTTAGACATTAAGCTAGGATCAGGGGACCCAGCAGTAAACCAGACAGGCATGGTCCTTGCTTCATGGAGCTTACCTCAGCATCTCGCCACCAACACAGCTCAAACTGAGATGCAGGCTACAAAATCTGAATGTTGCTCTGTATTTTTTTTTGTTATTGTTCTTGTGCTGCTCTGGTTTTCATTTTGTTTTGGATTAGAAAATTATAGTGTCTCTTATGCTCAGAAAAAATGTAGACTCTCCAAACATATCTTCCTCCTAGGCGTGGCTTATAAGTGAGGAGGACAAGCCCCACAGCTGCTGCAGCACTGGTCCTAACAGGACTGACAAGGGTGCACAGCTAAGACAGGGTTTTGGTTTTGGCTTTTGTTTGGGTGCTTTTCTGTTTTTCTACTACAAACCCAGAGTCTGGTGGAGATAGAGCAGGCTTGTTCTTTCTTTTCTTTCTTTTTTTTTTTTTTTTCTGTCTACATATATTTATTTTTTTAAATTTCAGAATATTACTGGGGTACAAATGTTTTGGTTATGTAAATTGCTTTTGTTCAGTTAGAGTCAAAGTTATAAATGTGCCCTTCACTCATGCATGGTACCTGCTTGTCCTCCCCCTCCTACCTGCTTGATTTCCAATGAATGTTATTTCCATATGTGCATGTAAGTGTTCATCAATTAGTTTCAATGTAATAGTGAGCACTTGTGGTGTTTGTTCTTCCACTCATGTGATACTTCACTTAGAAAAATGGGCTCCATTCCCATCCAGGTTAATACAAGAGGTTCGCTATTTTTTATGGCTGAGTAGTACTCCGTGGTATACATATACCACATTAATCAGCCATGTTCTTATGTTTACAATTCTCCATGCCTGAAGGGGGAGCAGAGGCACAAAACACCCAGTCTATCCTTGCTACCTCACTCACCTCTGCATCTGACTCATCCGACAGGAGCAAGGACCACTCCGGGTTTGGAGACTATAATCACAGAGTGCAGACCAGGAAGGGCATATTTTCTGGGACACTGCACTCCAAGGAATAACCGTTTAGCTGGCCCCAACCCAGCAAGGCTCTCCTCTTACAAAGTGCAGGACCATCCAAGGCACAGCGAGGAAGCCAAAATGGTAATGGCCACATCTTTAGATGAATGGTCTTTGAAGTCCCTGAAAGAGCAAACTGCTCTTGATCTTGCTTCCTCCCTTGGAACATTTGTAGTTCCCACAAAAGCACAGAAACTTGTTCCAGCTCTGCTGATCAAAAGCATTTCCAAAACATAAAGATAAATATCCTGTACTTCTTTCTTTCCCTTTCTCTCTGGTCGGCTTCCTGGGGTCACAAGAATAAGATCTAAACCCCCAAAGGGCACCACTAATATGGTCACTTATTTGTTTATGCACAGCGCATCTGTGCACTGGTGTCTTAGAAGCTTGAGAAATGATTCCCATTTTAAGGTCATGCAGTGGAAAACAGGAGCCTCTAGGAAACTTAATTGGATGTTCTGAGATTGGCGGGTGATATTAACCTACCACATGTCCATTTATTTGTCCTAGCAGATAAGAAGTAGCAGAACATTTTCAAATGTATGTTTTAAAAAATTAAAATTAAAGCAATTTAATGTATTTAATGTATTACTTTAATTCATCAGTCAATTTGGAAAAGACTATTATTTCTATTTCAGTTGTACAATAGGTTCATCACATATAGAAGCCAAGTGCAGGAAAATAGGGTAGTTTCAGAGCAATCTGTCTAGAGTAATTAGACTGCTTTTTGAGACGAGATTATGCCCGCTATCCCTGTCAGCTACTGAACACATGTTTTATCATCGCAAACTCCATAAAAATGTGTTCTTCATAATAAGGCAAAAGTGAAATTGGGAGTTGATTGTTATAAAGCTAGTGTTGCTGGAGAGTTCTTTTTGTTTTCAATATGGAGTTGGTTTGTGGACAACAGTGACATATGCACATGGGGATGACAATATATCATGGTATAATTATGAAATGTTTCAGAAAATCTTTAGTATTTGGCGTTAATTAGTGTCAGGTACTACAAAGGATGAGATAGGAAAGTAAAAAGATAGAAGAATAAAAAGAATTCTTTCTGCTCTCAAGAAGCTTAGCAACAAAGACAAGCTAAGAGAATGTAACTTTTACGCTATACAGAAGTTTATCATTATCAACTTAAAAGAGATAAGTTGGATAGAATATACATACAAAAGAGAGATCAAAGGGTCAAGAAAGGCTTCCTAAAAGATGTAACTTTTAGAAATATAACTAATATTTTATTAAAGATGAGGAAGGAGGAAAAATATTTTCCAGATGGGGAGATAATTCAACACAGGCCTGTTTGTAACTTTTCAAATGTTTCGTTTGTGTTTAAGCTGAAAAAAAATCAGAACTCCATTAAAAATTAAAGTTAAACTTAAACAGTATTGATCTGATTTTATAGATTAAATCTGAAATGTGCATTTTCAGTCTCCTTGTACAAAAATATATAAAATTTTTCCAAAATTGCATTAACCGTATTCATTAATCTATCATTTTCACCCTGAGCTTAAGCTACGGTCAATAAGGTTCTAACTTGAAAAGAAGAAAAGGAAAATTAGCATTTATTGATTACTACTGGACCAAAATAGCCATTTCATACCTTTTATTCATTAATTCTCACAAAACTCACTCAGGTAGGTAGATATAATTTCCCTCTATTTTATAGACTTAAGTGGGTATCAAAGGAGTTAAATTACTTTCTCCAATTTGCAAAGCTAAGTGGCCTCCAAAGTTAACCCAAGTACATCTATTTCCTAATCACACTTTTTTCCCACTCCTGCTTCCTAAGGAAAAACATATGGGTTTGTCCTTAGAAAAATGATGCAGTCTCCTTGTCATTGAGCTAGCTTATTATGTGCAGTTGAAGTAACAATTAACTATTGCCCCCAAATCTTCATTATCCAAAAAGATATTTGTTAACGATTTGATTAATTGCCATAATGGTGTCTTCATAAAGAATGACTCATTGAAAGGCCTTCAATTATATAATTTACTCCTTCCTCTGAGAGGTTCAAATTGCACTAGATCAATATTTGCAATATCATACTGTTATTTCCGAGAATCAATAGTAAATAGAAAAATGTAATCAGGTTGCAGGTCACCATGTCTTAAATGTTGCTTAAGACCACATTTTTCTTCCCTATCATTCTGTTCTCTCACTCTAATTATGAGCCTCCATACTTAATTAAAAGTAAATTGATAAAAGAAAGAGGAAAATACTGGGTTGAAATTCTTCCAGAATTTCAAGACCTTAATACTTCTGTGAGTTTGTTTGTTTGGTGTACTGGAAAGCTTTTCTTATTGGGTTCATGTTGTTAGGGGGTGGTGGCAGTTGTTTGTCTTACAGCACACGTAACAAACAAGTTCTATTTCTAAAAAAATTGAAAGTGCCATTAATACTTTCATAAATTAGAACGTCTTAAGGGCTTTCTATCACAAAGTTTGGTTTATAAACCATTCAGTCAGCAACAATCCCATGTCAGCACTATACAAGCTTATTAGAATACTTAAAAAAAGAGATATCTCCTCTGTCTATAAAATGCTTGTAGTCTGATAAAACCTTAAACCTTGATTATGTCAATTTTAATAAAGTAGAAAACAAAGAGAATGATCATTTCTCAATCATCAAAGCAAGCCTTTGGATAATGCGTGTATTTATACCTTCTTTATTTCTACTCGCTAATTGCATGTCATCTTTGATAGTATTTTAAACAGCAAAACAATAAATGAAATAGTTCTAACTATAAAGCCCACTTCTAGAGATAGTTTCCTTTTCCTCCTGAATTTGCCCACCAAAAATCTCCCTAAAAGGAGAGATTGAATTGCTCCCTTTTGAGAGTGAAATTTATTGAGTTCTCATTCTGTCTTTTTGCCTTACAAGGGTCTTTTAAGGCTGAATTAATCCAGTGGCTAATTTGTAGTAAAGGAAAAAGAAAGTATATTTTATTTTTCTTAGGAATATTATATCACAATTTTGTTTGAAATACAATGTAAATATTTAAGATTTTGATAAATAACTTTTGAAAATAAATTAAGATGAATCAACTTGATAACAGAACTGGGAAAACAAGAGGCTGATAGCCCAGCCTTCTACTTCTTGCTGCCATCTACAGTTTAAATTTAGTTAGCCAAGCTACTTGGCAAGGGATTAAATTAATTAATATGATTTCTTGAGTGTGCAGGCTCATCCTTTTCTCCACATCCCAAGCCACACTATGGCAAGAAGTTTATTTATTTTTGTCCTTTATGTTTGAGCAACCATCACAAGAGCTAACTCAGTCAAAAAGCTAAAAATAAAAATATTGCCAAAAATTCAGAATCCTAAAACCCTGGTAATAGGTGGGAAGATGTGTTTACTTAGCACTCTAGAATTTTAAAATCACTCTTAAACACGATATCATTTGATCCTTCACAACCCTGTGAATTTGGTTGGGTAGATGTTATTATTTAGCATTTTATATATGAGAACGCAGAGGATGAGAGACGGAAAGTCCACTCAACCCAGGTCAAAGAGAAAGAGCCCCTCCTGGAGTAGAATTCAGATCCTTTTATCCTTATCCAGTGAAATGTCTCTTCAATGGGCAGTATAATGACTCCTGTCTAATAGAGCAGGGAAATGTGAGTGAAGGCAAAACCAGCCTGTGTGTGGTGGCTATTGGAGAGTCTTGAGGGAATATTGGCACCATATTGGCACTAACACAAGTAAGATAACCAGCAAAGCTCATCTTCATTCTGGATCTACTACCTCATGGCTCTGGGGTTTGGGGCAAATCACACTTCCTGTCTAGCATTCATCTGTTAATATTTTAGAAACACAATAGAGTGCCAGATAGAACTATCAGGTAAGGTCCTTTTGTCCTTGCATTTGATGTGACTGAGATGTTTCTGGAAAAGTTAAAATTGCTGGTTATATTTAAGGAGATGGTAGAATGCAGTGTGTCCTCCTCACACTGAGAAGACTTCCTGAAGGAAATGGGATGAGTGATGGACTTTAAAAGACCAGAGAAATTTCCGATATTCATTCAGCATTTATTGCAGACCTTCTCTACATCAGTTCTGGCTCTATACCCTGAGAATCAAGCAGTGAAACCTAACCAAGGCCCCACCCTCCCAAGTTTATTTTCCACAAATAAGCTAACGAATGTAGAGCATCCCACCTGCTGATTTATGCCATGCAGAAAAGTAAAGCAGGCCAGGTGGACCGAGGAGTTCCAGTTGAGAGTATTTGTATATGTGTGTATCTGGCAGGGGTAGGCATTACTGTGTTATATAAGGAAGAAACCTCACTGATAGTTTGACCCATGAGCAGAGTCTAAAGGAATGAGGGAGCAAGTTATGTGGAAATACAGGAGAGGGCAAGGGTATTACAAGGCCTGAGGTTGAGACCCTACTTAATATGTTCAAGGGGAAGCTGAGAGTTAGCATGGAAGAAATAGAAGAACTGAGGTTGGAGAGGTGATGAGACCCAGATCTTTCAGAACCTTGTAAGGATTTTGGTTTTTACACTGAGTGAGATTAGAAGACAGTGGGGGGCTCTGAGAAGTGGTAAGAAAAATATCAAAGATCTAGAATAGGGCACATTTTGAAACTGTGGTTACATATCAGCAAAAGTTAATACAGAAACTGGAAGAGACCTATAAATGTTGATATCCTAATACATATTGTTTGTAAATACTGAGGATTCCTCTGCCATTTTAATTTCCAGAGAGCAGGTTGTTTGTTGAAATCTCCAAGGTACTTGACTAGAACAATTATAGATGCAATTCTCACTACCAATTAAGCACAGGTGAATTACTGCCATTACATTGTAATTTTTATAATTAAGATCCAGGACTAGACTCAAGTACAGTTCTTATCAAAATAACAAAGTGTTTCGATAGAAATCTGTATACTCTTCATCCAGATTTCCTATCATACAAT
This sequence comes from Loris lydekkerianus, assembly GCA_963574355.1. Lineage (NCBI taxonomy): Eukaryota > Metazoa > Chordata > Mammalia > Primates > Lorisidae > Loris > Loris lydekkerianus. The sequence continues at coordinate 857 of CAUYPK010052422.1, read as the reverse complement.
TGATGATCATGTCTTAAGAAGAACCTTAGTGAGCACCGAGGGGTGTTTGCTCAGCCCTGAATGCCTTGTTGATCGTAGGATATTCTTCTCTGTGTGAGTCCATCTTCCTCACAGCAGAAGGTCCCTAATCTAATTGTGTGACTTCAGGCAATCCTCAGGTTGCCGTGGCCTCTTGCACATTCTGTGCATAATAGGGAAAGCAAGGTACCCTATTTCTATCCCCCAAATAACTTATTGTTAATGAGTAAACCATCATAAAATGTTATGGGCTTCATTGATGAATGCACTATGTCATTTCTGCAACAGTTATTGAAGCATCTCTCTTACTTCAGACACTGGAAGGGACAGAAAGAAGCAAGCTGTTTCTGGAAAAAGCAAACACATATCTGGAAACCTAACCTGGAGCAAGCTGCATCACTGGCTATAACAGCATCTCATTCGATTTTTATGCCATTCCAAACAAGCTCTGCATCTTAAATATGAGAGTGTCATCAAAGCTGCCAAATCTCTACTCACCTACCTTGAAGCGACCACAGAGATGATACTTCCTGGTGGGTGGACACCTTGCAGGAAGGGAAAATCATATACCCAGGATGGAGAAACAAAATAGTTCATAGAGTGATTTAGTGGCTTTTGTTTTATTTTTCTAGGATTAGGCTAAAAATGGCTTAATGTTCAAATATGAATTCTTTATATATTAGCAATCTGAAAAAAAATTTTCAAAAGACATAAAGCTCAATGTTCTTTTCCAGCCCTTCAACCAGCCTTGATTGTTGCTGCTTACCTTGAACTTTTACTCTAATGATGGCTTATGAAGCAATTGGATGGCACCTCATGTGCTGTAAACAAAAATTTAG
>CAUYPK010052418.1:0-38044 GCA_963574355.1 Loris lydekkerianus | reverse complement strand
AGTCCAAGAACACCAAAAAAGTTCACAGGTAAGGCCTTTCCGGTTTGCAGTCTCACTGCTGCTTGTACTCATGGTTGCTGGCGTGATTAGGTTGATCGAACACACGCAGCCACTTGCCAGTTTTCCACTGTTTTTGTCTTCTTCCTGGGGTCCAGAAGTCCCTTGCTGGCTCCCTGTATCCTCAAAGGGATGATCACAGGCAGATCCCACCAGCCAGAGATGTCTGGAGTCTTGTCTCCCCAGATTCGCCAAGCCCAGTTACAGGGAAGCTGTTACTCAGCCGCCATCTTTAATCCACCTCCCAGACAAATTATTTTAAAACGTCAGTTCTCAATACGATGTTTTCAAGATTCACTCCTGCTGTACTTCATTCCTTTTCATAGCTGAATAATATTCTGTTGTATTGCTATTACACATTTTGTTTAACCATTCATCAGTTCATGGATTTAAGTTGTTTCTATGTTTTGGCTACTATGAACATTTGTGTACACATTTTTGCATGGATATGTGTTTTCATTTCTCTTGGGGGTATACTTAGAAGGGAAATTGCTGGGTTATATAGTAACTAAGTTTTTTGTTTGTTTGTTTTTGGGTTTTTTGGTTTTTATTTTTGAGACAGAGCCTCAAACTGTCACCCTGGGTAGAGTGCTGTGGCCTCACAGCTCACAGCAACCTCCAACTCCTGGGCTTAAGTGTTTCTTTTGCCTCGGCCTCCCAAGTAGCTGGGACTACAGGCGCCCACTACAACACCTGGCTATTTTTTGGTTGTAGTTGTCATTGTTGTTTGGCAGGCCCAAGCTAGATTTGAACCTGCTAGCTCAGGTGTATGTGGCTGGTGCCTTAGCCACTTGAGCTACAGGCACTGAGCCAGTAACTTAAGTTTTTGAGAAATTGCCACACTGCTTTCAAAAGTAACTGCACAATTTTACATCACCACTAGCAGTTAATGAGGGTTCCAATGTTTCCACATCCTCTCCAACACTTGTTATTGTCTGGGTTTTACTTTTGTTTTTTTCATTTTGTTTCCTTTTTTGACACAGAGTCTTACTCTGGCACCCAGGTTAGAATATATTGATGTCACCATAGCTTGCTGCAACCTTACTCCTGGGCTCAAGTGATCCTCCTGTCTCAGTCTTCCCAAGCAGCTGGGACTACAGCATGGACCACCACGCCCAGGTAATTTTTCTATTTTTTATAGGGATTGGTGTTTTTTTTTTTGTTTTTTTTTTTTTTGAGACAGAGTCTCACTTTGTCACCCTTGGTAGAGTGCCATGGCATCATAGATTACAACAAACTCAAATTCCTGGGCTCAAGCAATGCTCTTGCCTCAGCCTCCTGGGAGTAGCTGGGACTACAGGTGCCCATCACAATGCCTGGATATTTTTAGAGACAGAGTCTCACTTTTATTCAGACTGGTCTGAACTCCTGAGCTCAGGCAAAGGCCTCCCAGAGTGCTAGGATTACAGGTGTGAGCCACCGAGCCTGGCCTTACATAGATAGGGGTCTTGATCTTGCTCAGGCAGGTGTGAAATGATACCTCATTGTGGTTTCGTTTGCATTCTCCAATAACTAATGATGGTGAGCATCTTTTGATGTGCTTATTAGTCATTTGTATGACTTCTTTGGAGAACTGTTTATTCACATCCTTTGATCTTTTTTAAAATGGACTACATTTATTTTAGAGCAGTTTTAGGTTCCAGCAAAACTGAATGGAAAGTATAAAAGTTTCCCATACATCCTCCCTTTCTCATTTAAATATGGCATAAGACAGCCAGGCGCCGTGGCTCATGCCTGTAACTTCAACACTCTGGGATGCTGAGACTGGCAGATTGCTTGAACTCAGGAGTTTGAGGCCAGCCTAAGCAAGAGCAAGACCCCATCTCTAAAACTAGCTGGGGTGTTGTGGCAAGTGCCTGTAGTCCCAGCAAGAGCCTCACTTGAGCCCAAGAATTTGAGGTTGCTATGAGCTATGATACCATGGCACTCTACCAAGGGTGACAAAGTAAGACTCTGTCTCAAAAAATAAAATAAAATTTTAATTTAAAAAAATAAAATGAAATAACACAATATGTAAGTTTTTTTATTTTTTGAAACATAATTTCATTCTATCACCCTGGGTAGAGTGCTGTGGTGTCATCATAGCTCACAGCTACCTCAAACTCTTGAGCTCAGACAATTCTTTCACCTAAGCCTCCCCAGTAGCTAGGACTACAGGCATGTGCCACCATGCCCAGCTAGCTTTTCTATTTTTAGTAGTAATGGGGTCTCACTCTTGTTCAGGCTGGTCTTGAACCCTTGAGCTCAAGTAATCCACCTATCTCAGCCTCCCAGAATGTTAGGATTATGGGCAGACATGAGCCACCTTGCCTAGCCTACCTATCAGTAATTCTTGCTTTGTGAATTGGCAGTGTTTCTAATCCAAGACTCTTCACTTTAAGATGCACAGTGATGAAGCTTCTCTTCTCTGGCAGGGAGAATTGGAAGAGGAATTGGGAGCGTCATCCACTTGCTCTTACGGCTTTCAGCCATACATAGTACATGTCACTTCCACTCACATTTCAGTGATGTAGCAAGTCATCTAGCAATGCACATACCTAACTTCAAGAGAATATGCAATTCTCCCACAAGGCTGGAAGGAGAGAATCTGAATATTTTTGAATACCCCTAATTTTTCACGGGAATTGAATAAGTGGGGGTTTGCAAAATTTGTCAGTACCTTTATAGTACCATCATTCATTGTTCTTCTCTGGAAGGAGTGAGATACAGCAAATGGGGAGATGTATTCAAATGGGGAGACTTTCTCTTAGAGCACCTCACGGGACATGTGTTCCCCAGAATCTCCTTTGGTAACCATTGTCTTGGTTACTTCCTAAGGAATAGGTTGGCAAACTTTTAGAAAAGGGCCAGAAAATAAATATTTTAGGTTTTCATACCATATGGACCAAATACTTGACTCTGCTGCTGTAGTGCAAAAGCAACCATATGTAATACATAAATGAATGGAGGTGGCTGTGTTCCAACAAAATTTTATTTATAGACACAGAAATTTGAATTTCATATAATTTTCTTGTGTCACAAAATATTATTCTTTTGATTGTTTTCAACCAGTTAAATGTGTAAGAACTGTTGTCAAAACCACAAGGGGTTTTCGGTGTAGGTCCAGTTGCTCATGGCACAATGATACAATTATTGAGATAAGGAGGATTGCCAAGGAAGAAAAGAATCTTTAATATGACAGATGTCTTGCCAGAAGAATGGGAGGAACTGCCTCAAATCCCTTTCTATGGCTAAGGGAGATCATGGACTTTTTAAAATTTTTTGAGACTAAGTCTCACCTCTGTCGCCCTGGGTAGAATGCCATGGTGTCATAGCTCACAGCGACCTCAAACTCTTGAGCTCAAGTGAGCCTCTTGCCTCAGCCTGCCCAGTATCTGGGACTACAGGCACCTGCCACAATGTCCAGCTATTTTTAGACACAGCGTCTCACTCTTGCTCAGGCTGGTCTCGAACTCCTGAGCTCAAACAATCCACCCTCTTCAGCCTCCCAGAGTGCTGGGATTACAGGCATGAGCCACTGCCTTCTCAGATCATGGGGGCTTTAAATGCAGGGGCCACATGCCTCAGGGCAGGTCAATTTAGGTAGTAGTATATTTCAAAAGGGGCTTCAGTTTTTAGGGCAGGTTGTAGAGGACAAGAATGTTGCCTTCAGGGAGTCTGCCCAGGTAACTTTAGAATTTTAGCTTTTTTGTCTGGCTGAAAATCCACCTTTTCTGGGAAAAATTCAAGTAGCTGGTTAAAGGAGAGGATTACATGGGGGTCACAGAAATTCGCTCAATGAGGGGCCAGTTACAGTACCATTCCTGGGCTGGGTACAGTGGCTGATGACTGTAATCCCCGTACATCGGGGGGCTGAGGTGGGAGTATTGCTTGAGGCCAAGAACTTGAAACCAGCCTGGGCAAAGTAGTAAGACCTCATCTCTAAAATTAAAAAATTTATAATAATAATAATAAATTAGCTTTTGGTTTGAGTGCAGTGGTGTTTACAACTAAATGATTACAGCCAGTCACAGATTCCTTTGTTTCTTCTCCACTCCCACTGCTTTACTCGACTGGCCTTTTTTTTGGAGACAGAATCTCACTCTGTCACCCTTGTGCCATGGCATCATAGTTTACAGCAATCTCAAACTCTTGGGCTCAAAAGATCCTCTTGCCTCAGCCTACCGAGTAGCTGGGACCACAGGCACCCACTGCAACGCCTGGCTAGTTTTTCTATTTTGAGTAGAGATGGGGTCTTTCTCTTGCTCAGGCTGGTCTTGAACTGCTGAACTCAAGCGATTCACCTGCCTCAGCCTCCCAGAGTGTTGGGATTATAGGCATGAGCCACTGCACCTGGCCACTTGAAGCAGTTTTGCTTTCAAAAAAACTTTTCTTATAAAAAGAAAAATAACTGAGGGGGTATCCACTTGTAGTTTCAGTACGCACTCAAGAGGCTCAGGCAGGAGGATTGCTTGAGACCAGGAATTGGAGTTTGCTGTGACCTATGATAATGCCACTGTACTTCAGCTTGGGTGACAGAGTGAGACCCCATCTCTAAAAGCAAACAAGGTCGGGCATGGTGGTTCATGCCTGTAATTCTAGCACTCTGGGACGCCAAGGCAGGTGGATTGCCTGAACTCAGGAGTTTGAGACCATCCTGAAGCAAGAGCGAGACCCTGTCTTTAAAAAATAGTCGGGCATTGTTGTGGGTGCCTGTAGTCCTACTTGGGAGGCTGAGGCAAGAGTTTCACTTGAGCCCAAGAGTTTGAGGTTGCTGTGAGCTATGACATAACAGCACTCTACCAAGAGCGCCAAAGTGAGACTCTGTCTCAAAAAAAAAAAAGAAAGAAAAAAAAAACAACCCTATTTTTTTTTTCATGGGTTGTACAAAAACAGGTGGGGGGATGGATTTACCAACAGACCATGGTTTGCTCACCCCTCCTGGAGGACTAGTCTCCCATCATCATTAAGGCTTTCAGCCCATTTTCTACCACATCTCTACACAGAGCCCAAGCTTGGGCCATGGTAGATGTTTTTCTAGGAATGAATCACATTCCTTCACACTCTAGGGCTCTACATTGCCTGTTCCCCTTTCTGGGAATGTCTTTCCAGCTCTTCTTTGCCTGGGAACTCTTGAGGCTTCTTTTGATCTGTGCAGAATCAGGAGCCTCTATCCTGGTCACTTCTTCACACTATCCAAACTCTTTCTCCAGAGTTGTCCTCGCCATTAGTTGTATTCTAATTTTTTATAGATGTACTTGCTCCCCCAATTTAGCCATGAGTTTTGGGAGGGTGGGGACCCTGTTCTCCTGAGTGCTGCCCCCAGGCCTGTGATGGTTTGAATATTTCCAAATATTGGATACTTAATTGCGTGGAAACTTAATGCATTGGAAGCTTAATTCCCAACATTGATCATGGGGCCTTTTTTTCCTTTAAATTTTCTTTTTTTCCACAAGTTAGTCTTGGTGATTTTGCTATGAGTGCTCTGCCCTCACAAATGGATTAAGTAAGTGTGCCTCTCTCTTTCTCTCTCTGATCTTCTCTTGCCCTTCCACTTTCTTATGTGGGAGGATGAAGCAAGAAGACCCTCACCTAATTCTAGCTCCTTGATCTTGGACTTCTCAATCTCTACAACTGTGACAAATGAATTTCTGGGGGTTTTTTTGTTTGTTTGTTTTTTGTTTTTTGAGAGTCTCACTATGTCACCCTCAGTAGAGTGCTGTGAAGTCACAGCTCACAGCAACCTCAAACTCTTGGGCTTAAGCGATTATCTTGCCTCAATCTCCCAAGTAGCTGGACTACTGGCGCCTGTCACAATGCCCAGCTATTTTTTGTTGTTGTTGTTGTAGTTGGCATTGTTGTTTAGCAGGCTTGGGCTGGGTTCAAACCCACCACTGGTATGTGGCCAGTACCTCTTAGCACTGAGTTACGGGCGCTGAGCCAAATTTCTGTTCTTTGTTAATTGCCTAGTCTTATGTATTCTGTTACAACACAAAATGGACAAAGATAGGAAATTGGTACCAAGAATTGGGATAGTATTTATTGCTATAATAAATACCTGGAAATGTGGAAGTAGCTTTGGAACTGGGTAATGGACAGAAGCTGGAAGTATTTGGAGGATTTGACTAGAAAAAGCCTAGGTTGCTTTTGAGGGTAAGTTGAGGGTGAGTATGATGAGGGCTCAGTTGTAAGGAAATTTGGAACCTTCTTAGAGATGACTGAAGTGATTATGACTGGTCTGCTGGTAGGAATATGAACTATAAAGTTTATTCTGATGAGGTCTCAGACAAAAATAGGGAACAAGGTATTAGGAATTGGAGGAAGGCTTGCCGTCATTATAAAGTGGCAAAGAAATTGGCCAGTTTATGTCTGTGCCTGAGAATTTTATGGAAGGCAGGACTTCAGAGGAATGAACTAGAATATCCAGGTGTAGAATTTCTAGGCAGCAAAACAGTGAATGAGCTGTGTGGTTTCTTGTAACTGTACAGCAAAATTCAAGAGGATAGAAATGATTTAAAGATGGAATTATAATTAAAAAGGAAGGGAATGGAAAGATTAAAAATTTTGCGGCCTAGCCATACTAAAGCATGAAAAGGCATGTTTAGGAGGAAATCAAGGATGTGGCTAACTGAACATTTGCTAGATTAGTATGGTTAAAAGGGAGCTTACCACATTCATCAAAACAGCAAGGGAATGACCCCAAGGCATTCTGGAGATTGTGAGGCAAGTGAGTACCTTGAGGGCACAGTTTCCAAAGAGGTGACTGTGGAACCTCAGCATTCCCTGCCCTGCCCCCCACATTCTGCTGTATTTTCCCTTTGGCCACCCCAGCTATAGCGCAAGCTGGCCCAAGTGTGGCTCTATCCACTACTCTGGAAGGTACAAGCTATAAACCTGGGCAGTGTCCGCGTGGTGCTCACTCTGCAAGCTCGCAGGTACAAGAGCAATGGGACACAACTTCTTCCACCTAGATGTCAAAGGTATTTTGGACAGGCTGGGGGCCTATCAGAGACTTGTCACAAGGCAAGGCTACTACAGAAAGCCCTGGCCAAGTAATGCCCAATAGAACTATGGGGTCCAAGCTGCCACGGGGTCCAAGCTGCCACAGATTCCCATCCGGGAGGCCTTATGGAGCCATGGTAATAAGGCTGCTCTTGAGAGCCCACTACTGTAGAACTCCCAGTATGCAACTCCAGCCTGACAGCCTAAGCTGTAGGTGTAAGTCTCCAACTTGTGCGAGCTGCTGTGTGGATGCCCACACAGCCATCAGGGCGGGGCTGCCTGAGGCCTTGGGGGCCCAATTCCTATCCCAGTGTGTCCAGAAGGTGGCACATGGACTCCAAGGTTATTCTGGAGTATGGAGATGTAATGCTATTTGCCCTATTGGCTTTAGACTTACTTAGGATCAGCTATCTCTTTCCTTTTGCCTAATTCTCCCTTTTAGAATGGGAGTATCTGTCCTATGCCTGTTCTACCATTGTTTTCGGGAAGTAGATAAATTGATTTCACAGGCTCAGGCTGAGGGAATTTGCCTCAGGATGAATTCTGCCTTGAGTCTCATCCATATCTGATTTAGATGAGACTCTGGACTGTGGATTTTTCAGTTGATGCTGGACTGAGTTAAGTCTTTGGGGCTGTTGGGATGGAATAAGTATATTTTGCTATGAGAAGGAAATGAACTGTGGTGGGGGGAACATGGGTGGAATTTTTTTTTTGAGGTAAGTCTCTCAGCTCGGCACCTGTGGCTCAAGCGGCTAAGGCACCAGCCACATACCCCTGGTTTGAATCCAGCTGGACCTGCCAAACAACAATGACGGCTGTAACCAAAAAACAGCTGGGCCTTGTGGCAGGTGCCTGTAGTTCCAGCTACTTGTGAGACAGAGGCAGGAGAATCGCTTGAGCCTAGGAATTGGAGGTTGCTGTGAGCAGTGATGCCACAGCACTCTACCCAGGGTGACAACTTGAGGCTCTGTCTCAAAAAAAAAAAGAGAGACAATCTCTCTTTGTTGCCCTTGGTAGATGCCATGGCATCATAGCTCACTGCAACCTCACTCTTGACAGGCTGGGGGCACTGGGGATTAAGCATCGAACATCGACTTGAGCAATCCTCTTGCCTCAGCCTCCTGAGTAGCTGGGATCACAGGTGTGCTAGATTTTTTCTATTTTGAGTAGAGTCAGGGTCTCCTTCTTGCTTAAGCTGGTCTGGAACTCCTAAGCTCAAGCAATCCACCTGCCTCAGCCTCCCAGAGTGCTAGGATTACAAGCGTGAGCCACCACATCCAGCCAGAAAGCTATGGTTTGATGGTATCCCCAAAAGATATGTGTTCGATGCTTAATCCCCAGTGCAATACTGTTGGGATATAGGACCTAATAGGAAGTGTTTATGTTAAGAGGCCTCCACCCTCATGAAAGAATTAATGTCATTATTGAGAGTGAGTTCATTGTAAAGGGTGTATTTAGTCCCCTTCTTTCTGTGTCTCTCACCCTTCCAGCTGTTTGTTTTGTAGAGACAGAGTCTTACTTTGTCTCCCTCGGTAGAGAGCTCCCAGCAACCTCCAACTCCTGGGCTTAGGCAATTCTCTTGCCTCAGCCTCCCAAGTAGCTGGGACTATAGGCACCTGACACAATGCCCAGCTATTTTTTTGTTTCAGTTTGGCCAGGGCCGGGTTCCAACCTGCCACCCTCTGTATATGGGGCCTGTGCCCTACCCACTGAGCCACAGGCACCGCCCTCCCCCTTCCAGCTTTCATCTTTCATCATGGGATGACGCAACAAGAAGATTTTCACCAGATGCTGGCCACTCAATTTTATACTTCCCTCCTCAGAACTTGTGTCCACCTGTCTGTGATTGAGAATAGATGGCCCTTTATGACCTTGGCATTTCTTGGAGGTGTCCATATGTCCAGAATCCTGAGCCAATAGTCAGAAAACCCAAGTTCAAATTCTGGTCCTGCCCATACAAGTTCCTGTGGGGTGTTAAATGGAAACACTGACTTCTTCCCTGGTTCTTCTGGAGGTCAAATAAGGCTGGTCTCAAAGGGACAGTGACCTGTAGGGAGCTGACCTTACAGAATGATAGCTAACATTTCATTTTCCTTCTTGGGCACTGATTCCATGCTGGATGCTGTGGTGAGTGGAATATGGATTGTGACTCAATATCCTGTTAGTATGTCCTCAGGAATTGATGCTGACTTGAAGAACAAAGGAAGCTGAGTGTAGAGCTACATGAAAGGGGCTCAGGTGTCTGTGAGTTTCTAGACTGTCAGAAAGAATCATATCAAAACCAACCTGGCTTCCGTGCATGCTACATTATCTTCTAGCAACTGGGCACTGAAGCTTCCTATAGCAAATAAAAATTGGAACTGAATCTGAACCAAACCCCCCTCATTTTACAAATGGAAAAACTGAGGCCCAGAGAGGTCCAGCAATGTGCTCAGGGGCTCTCAGGCAGAGCATGACCTGGCCCAGGCCCTCTGCCCAGGAGGCACAGATACCAGATTGTGCAGGGAGTTGGAGCCATTCATGGGCTGCCCAGCCCCATGGCCCACTAATTAGTCACATCATTTTTGGCATCTCACACAGCCTCGGGGAGCTGGAGAATGTCATTGTCAAAGTATTTTTGAATATTTGCCTTCTCAGCAAGAAGATGAGAAAGCTGTGAGAACACTCAGTCTTTCGGAGGATGGATACTAACAAAAATAACAAGCAGCGTGAGCCGGAAGGATCTGGGAGCTTGGGAGAAAGGCCTGGAGGAATCCCGGGTGCTGCCAGTCACAGCTGTGGGACCAGGGACAGAGGTTCTAGGCCTCAGTCTACTCACCTGTGAAATGGCTCATTCATTTCTCAGATATTTATGGAAGTCTGCAATGTGCCTTGCACTACTCTAGGCTCTGGGGAGCAAAAACAGAAATCTCTGCTCTCAAGGGGCTGCCATCTTCAGGGGAGCTACAAATCAAATAAGACCTGCTGGCTGGTACGTCTTAAAACCCCTTGGGTGGGGTGGGAGGCCTTTTCCAAGAGGGTAGTCAGGATGGACTCACTGAGAAGGTAACACCTGAATGAGGATCAGAAGGAGGCCAGGAGTGAGCCAAGGGGATACATGGGGAAGAGCATCTGTGGACCAGTCAGGTGTCAGTTGGGCTCTGGTGGGCTCAACTTTGTTTGAGGATCAGCAAATGGCTGAAGGGCTAGAGCCTGGTGGTGACCTGGCAATGGGACGATGACAAGACAGAGTTGGAGAGGCCCCTGGGTGCCTGCTTGGGTATGGCCTTGGGAGGCATGGGAGAACCTTTGTCTTTATTCTGTGGATAGGGCAGAGACACAGCATGATCTGGTTTCTATTTTAACCATTTTCTTTTTCTTTTTCTTTTTTTTTTTTTTGTGTGTTTTTTGTCCGGGGCTGGTTTGAACCCACCACCTGCAGCATATGGGACAGGCACCCTACCCCTTTGAGCCACAGGTGCTGCCCTGTTTTAACCATTTTCTTCTGTGCCCCAGCAATAGTCCAGGTGGGACACAGCAGGGGACAGGAGGGCTCTGGGTTCCAGAAGCATCTGGAGGCAGAGTACAAACTGGTTATGGAGGCTTGGATATGAGGACCACAAGAAGAACTAACATGTCCCCAAAGAGGGGCGCAGTGTTGTCACATGTGCGGTGCCCTCTGGATGTCACTGGATGTCACTGGGCTGCCTGGGCCACGTGGCTAGAGACACAGATTTAGGGGTCATCAGCATGGAGGTATATTTAAAGTCACAGGCCTGTCTGAGGTCACAGAGGGGTGAGTGAGTAAAGGGGCCTGAGACAATGACAGTAGGATCTCTGGCACAGACCAGCTGGGAGTATTCAAGTCCTCTCAGCCAAAATGTCCTGAGCACAGTGCCCATACCTAGTCAGTGCTCAACCCAATGCACTCATTTTACTGTTATTATGACAGTCTTGCCTGTTATTCAGCCTCTCCACCACAGACCATGTCCTTCTCTGGGTCACAGCTGGAGAACCCAGGGCTGGGAGTGGGAATGCTGTGGGATGGAGTGCAGAGCATGAGGCTGTGTCTAGATGCAGGGTCATCCTAAGCAGTCCATTGCCCACTGGGTTGTACGTTGGTGTAGGCCTAGTTGATTGGGTGGACATCCGATCACTGAGCTTGGGCTGACACTGTAGGTGGGCCCAGGCCTTGAATTTGAAGGCTGGGTTCCAGTTTGGGTTGCTCAATTCTATGTGTGTGTATGTAAAATAAACATAACACAGAATTTATCATTTTACCATTACAAAATGTACAATTCAGTGACATGAAGTACACTCCCAATGCTGCACAACCATCCCCAGCACTTTTGTATTACTCCAACAGGAAACCCTGTAACCAGTAGGCAGTCACTCTCATCCCCTCATCCCCCCAACCCTGGGAACCACAAATCTTCTTTCTGCCTCTATGCATTTGCCTATTCTGGACTTATCGTAAGGATAGAGTCCTATAGTATATGACGTTTTGTGGCTGTTTCTTTCAATTAGCGTAAGGTTTTTAAGTTTCATCCACATAGTAGCATGTGTCTATAGTTTGTCCCTTTCTATGACTTGTTCCCTTCATTCTCGACCAGCTCTGTGACCTCAAGCAAGTCACTGCTTGAGCAGGACAATGTCCAGTCTTTTTCATTGGGTTGTCAGGAGGATGCTTAAATATACCAGGAAGGACTGAGTCCATTTCTTGAAGGACAGAGTGGGGCAGGGCTGTATCTGCAGGGAGAGCCGGGAGCAGGGGCAGGGCTTCTGGCATATTTGGAGGCTCTGTGCAGGCTGAGATTACTTCTCAGCTTGGTGAAGTCAGTGACCTCTCACCAATCTGAGTTTGGGCTTTTAAGATTTTGCTGTTGTCTTTTCTTCTATTGTCCTTGTCTTTTTTTTTATTTTGGTGGGGCTTGGGTCAGGAATTCAAGGTAAATGGATGGGATCTGTCCACCGTCTTTCCATTTCTTCTAAGGATTTCAAAGATTTCCTAAGCAGCCTTTAGGACAAGCTCCACCCCTTCCTCCTTGGGGAAAGGAAAGCAGGTGCAGGAGGCTTGAAGGTGGGAGGTCTACAACCAGGATGGCTCAGCAGAGGTGGCTCAGGACTGCCTGATCCTCCACTGGTTCTAGAAGTGAGGGCATTTGGTAAAAGGTCTTATATTGTGCAGGTTGTCCCCCCCACCTAAAGGGAGGCCTCCCTCCTGGTCAGCCATCTAGAGCCCTAGACCTTTGCTGAGGCCCACTGTGTGCTAGGCAAGTTGGGGAATAGGCACAGGGTGGGGCTGCCAGCAAGGCAGATACTAGGGCCACCAGGAAGGAAGTCTGGGGGTGGAAGGGCAAAGAGGGGATTCAGCCAAGCCCTGTTGAAAGGTGACTGTAGGTTGAATAAGGTCATGGTACCCTGAGAAGATCTGGAGAAAGATGTTCCAGGCCTAGGAATAGCATGTGCAAAGTCCCTGAGGCAGGTGCAGGATGTGCAGGAGCTGGGAGAGATAAAGCCAGAAGTGCAGGAAAGAATGGAGGCAAGACCACTTCACGTGGGCCTGGAGCTAATTTTGCAGAGTGCTTGGGATTTTGTCCTTAGTGCACAGGAAGCCATCTAGGGGACTGGAGGCAGAGAAAGACTTGATCCAGTATGTTTCTTTTCTTTTCTTTCTGTTTTTTTTTTTTTTTTTTTGTAGAGACAGAGTCTCCCTTTATCACCCTTGGTAGAGTGCCGTGGTGTCACACAGCTCACAGCAACCTCCAGCACCTGGGCTTAGGTGATTCTTTTTGCCTCAGCCTCCCGAGTAGCTGGGACTACAGGCACCTGCCACAATGCCCAGCTATTTTCTTTCTTTCTTTCTTTTTTTTTTTTTTTGGGAGACAAAGCCTCAAGCTGTCACCCTGGGTAGAGTGCTGTGGCATCACAGCTCATAGCAACCTCCAGCTCCTGGCCTCAAGTGATTCTCTTGCCTCTGCCTCCCAAGTAGCTGGGACTACAGGTGCCTGCCACAATGCCCATCATTGTTGTTTGGCGAGCCCAGGCTGGATTCGAACCTGCCAGCTCAGGTGTATGTGTTTGGCACCTTAGCTGCTTGAGCCACAGGTGCTGAGCCCCGGCTATTTTTTTGTTGTTGCAGTTTGGCGGGGGCTGGGTTTGAACCACCATCCTTGGTATATGGGGCTGGTATCCTACCCACTGAGCTGGGAGCAGGGGCAGGGCTTCTGGCATATTTGGGGGCTCTGTGCAGGCAGAGATTACTTCTCAGCGTGGTGAAGTCAGTGACCTCTCACCAATCTGAGTTTGGACTTTTAAGATTTTGCTGCTGTTGTCTTTTCTTCTATTGTCCTTGTCTTTTTTTTTTTTTTTTTTTTTTTTTTACCCACTGAGCCACAGGTGCCGCCCAATCCAGTCTGTTTCAAAGATGATCTCTGGCTGTGTCTGTGGAGAGGGAATGGCAGTTGGGAGAGTGTCCAGGTATCCAAGGCTGGAGGGGAGAGAATACACCCCAGGCATCCCACTTCCCTAGCCAGGTATCCTCATGCCTGTGGCAAGAAGCAAATGGAAGCTGCTCCAACTGGGCACAGCCTGACCCATCCCCTGGACTGAATGTTAATAGACCTCTCTCGGCATCCCACCCCCACTTAGCAGGGTGATCAGGCTCCATTGTGTCTCTCTGTCCACCTCAGGGAGAATTTGCTGGTTTGCCTTTTCTCCACAATTCAGCAGCCCCTGGGAGGAAAAAGAGGATTGTCGCTCCTGGGGATGAGGAGCATGTCCTCAGACAGAAAACCACATGTTGGAAGTGGATTTCTGGATGGAATGAACACCCTTCTCTCTGCCTGTCTAAATGTCCAGATGCAGCAAGCAGCTGGCCTGAAAGCTGTGGTGAGGCTGCTGGGACCTAATGCTCTGCTCAGCGTTCACTTCCCAGATGACATGTTCAAACTTTTGCTCAAGTCCTGTTTAAATGTCTAGGCTGACCCTGAGAAAAGTCAGCAGTGGTGATTCACTGAGCTCCTGCAGTGTATCAGGCTCTGTCCTGGGCACAAGGTCCTAGGCACAAGCTACAAAACTTGGCCTCAGGAGGTTACATTCCCATGGAGGAGAAAGACAATTGATAGCTCAGGTGGGGTCATTACAACTGTGATCAGTATCAGAGGGAGGGCGACAGAGGCTGGAGCAGGGAGCTGAGGTGCTCAGAAAGAGCAAAAGGGCTCTCTGGAGGAGATGGCCTGTGACCTGAGTCCTGAAGGCCAAGTGCATACAACCTGGCTCAAGCAACCTGGGGGGAGTAGCACTGCCAGGCAATGGCAGGAAGGGACAAGCCCCCAAAGTGGGGGATCTTGAGTGAGGACGACCACTCACTCCCCTTCTATGTGGAGGCATTCTGCAGCCACCTTTTAGGCCTGAGTCAGGTACTGTCCTGGCATGCTCTCTCACATGCCTGTGGCCCCTCAGGTTGTCCTAGGCCTGTTAGCATCTCCCACTTCCTCAAGGGCTGTAGTCTGCCCCCATCCCACCCCCACTGGTATCAGTCAGTGGCTTGTTAGGAACCAGGTTGCAGAGCAGGAGGTGAGCAGCTTTGCTTTATCTGTATTTATTGTTGCTCCCCATGCTCCCATCACTTTCTCAGCTCTGCCTCCTGTCAGATCAGCAGCAGCATTCGATTTTCATAGGAATGCAAACCCTACTGTAAACTGCATATGGGAGAGATCTGGGTTGCACACTCCAGATTACGAGATTATGAGAATCTAATGACTGATGATTTGAGGTGGAGCTAAGGTGGTGATGCTAGCACTGGGACCATCTAGTTGCAGAAAAACAAGTTCAGGGCTCCTACTGATTCTGGATTTTGGTGAGCTATATAATTATTTCATTGTCTACAACATAGGTTCTCAACCTTCCTAACGCCATGACCCTTTAATACAGTTCCTGTGGGTCATGACCACAGGAACCACTGATCTACAATAATAGAAATTAACTGCACAATAAATGGAATGTGCTTGAATCATCCCCAAACCATTCCCTCCCATCCTGGTCCATGGAAAAATTATATTCCACACAACCAGTCCCTGATGCCAAAAAGGTTGGGGACTACTGCTCAAGGGGGAGCTTCTCAGAGAAAGTAAACAATGTTTCTGAAGGTGCCTAAATAAAGGGTGGGGCTGACTGGGCAGGGAAGGGTATGGGTCAGATACTTACCCTTCCAAATCTTATCCTGATCATAGACTCCCTGGACCTCCATTTGCTCATCTGCAAAGGGAGGGCCTCAGGCTGCAAGACCAGAGTTGGGGCAAACAAAACTATAAAATGGGGACCTGACAAAACAGGAATCTGTGGGATAAGGACTTTTAGGGTGGCCTTCCTGTGGGGGGGGGTATCACCTATAATATCATCTATACTGACCCTGATGCAAGGGTGCCAGTGTGGACAGCCAAGTCTGGAGTCTCAAGGCCTGGTAGGGAGGCCACCCCCTCAAACCCTGGCAAATGAGGGATACAAAAGATACAAAATCTATTGAAATGCAAGACCCACATGTGACATACCTTCTAAATGTCTTCTTTCTCCATTTTTCTTCGTTATTTGTCTGTTTTTTAAACAGCTACATTGAAATATAATTCATATACCATACAATTCACTATTTAAAGTGTGCAATGTGGTAGATTTTTAAGCACATTCAGAGTTGTGTAACTGTCACCACAATCTATGTTAGGACATTTCATCATCTTAAAAAGAAACTCTGTACCCAGGTGGCGCCTGTGGCTCAGTGAGTAGGGTGCCGGCCCCATATATCGAGGGTGGCAGGTTCAAACCCAGCCCCGGCCAAACTGCAACAACAGCAACAACAACAACAACAAAATAGCCAGGCGTTGTGGTGGGCCCCTGTAGTCCCAGCTGCTCGGGAGGCTGAGGCAGGAGAATCGCATAAGCCCAAGAGCTGGAGGTTGCTGTGAGTCCTGTGACATCATGGCACTCTACCGAGGGCGGTAAAGTGAGACTCTTTCTCTACAGAAAAAAATAAAAAGAAAAAGAAACCCTGTACCCATTAGCAGTCACTCCCCTTTTCCGCTCACCTCAGCCTGTGGCAACCAACACTCTAATTTCTGTCTACACATTTGCTTATTCCGGACATTTCTTATAAAAGGAATCATACTGGGCAGGAAAGGATACGTGGTCTTTCATGACTGGTTTCTTTCATTTAGCATGTTTTCAAGGTTCATCCATGTTGTAGCATGTATCAGACTTTAATCCTTTTTATGGCTGAATCATATTCCAGTGTGTGGATAGACTATTTTACCTATTTCATCAGATGGTGGACATGAAGCATTTTCTGCTTTTTTGGCTGTAATAAATAATACTGCTATGAATGTTTGGATATAAGTTTTTGTGTGGACATATTTTCAGTTCTTCTGAGAATATATGTAGGAGTGGGATTTTTGGATCAAATGGTAATTCTATGTTTATTTAACTGTTTGAGAAACTGTCAGAATGTTTTCCAAAGCAGCTGCATCACTTTGCCTTCCCACTGGCATTGGGTTCCAACACTTGTTATTGTCTGTCTTTTTGATGACAGCCATCCTTGCGGGCATGAAGTGGTATCTGTATCTCACAGTAGCTTTTTCATATCCTTGGTGGCCAATATTAAGCATCTATTCATGCGGTCAATGGAGATGTGTGTATCTTCTTTGGAGAAATGTCTATTCAGATACTTCAAAAAAATATATTTTCTTTCTAAAGACAAGATCTTGCTGTGTTGCTTAGGCTTGTCTCGAAATCCTGGCCTCAAGGCATCCTCCCATGTTAGCCTCTCAAAGTACTGGGGTTATAGGAATGAGTCACCATGTCTGGCTACTTTACCCTTTTAAAAATGCACTTATTTACCTTTTTATTACTAAATATTGAGGTCTTTCTGAAGTATAAAGTTCCTTACCAGCCACATGATTTGCAAATATCACGTCCCATTATGTGGCTTATCTTCTCACTTTCTTGATGTATTGTCTGCAGCACAGGCTTTAATTTTTATGAAGCCCAAGGCTGGGCATGGTGGCTCACACCTATAATCCTAGCACTTTGGGAGGCTGAGGCAGCTGGATTGCTTGAGCTCAGGAGTTTGTGACCAGCCTGAGCAACAGCAAGACCCCATCTCTACTCAAAATAGAAAAACTAGCCAGGTGTGGGGGTGGATGCTTGTAGTCCCAGCAACTCGGGAGGCTGAGGCAGGAAAATTGCTCGAACCCAGGAGTTTGAGGTTGCTGTGAGCTATGATGCTATGGCAATCTACCCAAGGTGAGAGAGTGAGACTCTGTCTTAAAAAAATCTTTTTTGGCTTGGCACCCATAGTACAGTGGTTACGATGCCAGCCACATGCACTGAGGGTGGCAGGTTCGAACCTGGCCTGGGCCAGCTAAACAACAATGACAACTGCAACAACAACAACAACAACAACAACAGCAACAAATAGCTGGGCATTGTGGTGGGCACCTGTAGTCTCAGCTACTTGGGAGGCAAGAGAATTGATTAAACCCAAGAGTTTGAGGTTGCTGTCAGCTGTGACGCCATGGCACTCTACTGAGGGTGAAACATGAGACTCTATCTCAAAAAAAAATTTTTTTTATGAAGCCCAATTTACCCATTTTTTTTCTTTTGTTCTTTATACTTTTGCCATTGTAATTAGGAAGTCTTTGCCTAACTCAAAGACTTACTCCTAGGTTCTCATCTAAGAGTTTGATTTTTAGCTCTTGCAATTATGTCTATGATCCATTTTGCTTGTTGAGTTATTAACATGTTAAGTAAGAAGTTCTAGTGGCGGTGGGTCTAGTATCTTCTTTGATTTTGGAGATTAGTGTAAAAAAAATCAATAAATAAAAATTAAAATACACATTAATTAAGGCTTGGCACTTGTAGCACAGTGGTTATAACGCCAGCCACATACACCAAGAGTGGTGGGTTCAAACCTGGCCCTAGCCAGCTAAACAACTGCAACCATAAAAGCAAGTTTTGGGTGAAGCAGAGTATCTGATAAAAGAGATTTCCAGCACTGAAATCCAAGTGAAGATATAGATACCAGCCTATGAATTAAGAATTATACAGGATCAAAATGAGAAACCTCTGAAAATTGAGCTGAAAGTTAAATTACCTGGTATTAATTCAGTCTCTCTCTGTGACCTTAATGTTTCTGAGGATGATTTATTGATTGAAGTCTCTGAGAAGTACAGATGAATCTTCTAGAACCTGTTGATACTAAAATGACTACAACAAAATGTATCAAAGAGAAATCTACGTTAATCATCATAATGCCATTGGTGTAAAAGAAGATTGTCAATGTATTTTCGGTTTTTAGTACTGAAACAATGTGAATTATAGGATCTTCATCATCAGTAGAGGTAGTCATTTATATTAAACACTGATTCCTATTTTCTAAGAGTTCATTTTGATAGAATGAGATTTTTCTCTTCAGCTATTATATCTATTTTTAAAATTCATTTTCAAATAAACTTGACATCAACGAGAAAAACAAAAACAAAAAACTGCAACCAAAAAATAGGTGGGTGTTGTGGCGGGTGCCTGTAATCCCAGCTACTTAGGAGGCTGAGGCAAGATAATTGCTTAAGCCCAAGAGTTTGGTTGCTGTGAGCTGTGATGCCACAGCACTCTACCAAGGGCGATATAGTGAGACTCTGCCCCCCCCCAAAAAAAAAGATAAAAAGATATTAGCTATTATTAGCCCTTTCCTTTAGGAGGGAATGTTCTTTCCTCTGTTCTTAATCAGGTAAATGCCTAGTTATTTGTATCATTCAGGACCCTTTCTAAAATTGATCAATTTAAAAGGCCAGGATTTTAGGCCTGGCCTACAAGGGTGGAGAAAGTTCAATGCAGCCTGTCAGTTCCTAGCTAGCTTCCTTCTCCCCAACTCAACCCACCTTTTTTACAGACTGGTAAAGTGGGAGGGCTCCATGTGGCAGGTACTCAGGGTATAAAACAGGAGGGCCTTCCATCAGTCATCCTGGGCACTTGGTTTGCCTCATCTTAGTCCTGGCTCTGCCTTGGAGGCTCTAGGTTTTCCTGCTCCTTAGGTACTGATTTCAGGAAAGGAGAGATTCTCTCCCCAGGGTTTCAGAAAAAGTTCCACAAAGGGCCTTGATTGGTCTGGCTAGGTCATATGCACATGCCTGAGCTAGCCAATCACAGCAGCCAGAGGGCTGGGGCCACACACTGGTCTAGGATGAAGATGCTCCCAAGCTAACAACGTGGAAGAGAAGGTTGGAGAAGAGATACCTTGAAACATGCTGGACTGACAAAACATAAGGTACTTCTCATGTGACATATGCAACTGTTGGACTTTAGTCATTCCAGGGCCCTTTCCTCACTGGGACTGGCTCCTGCTCTGTGCATCACAGCAGCCTGTATTCCCTATCATTCATTCATTCATCCACTCACTCATTCCTTAGTCATCAGATGTTTAATGAGCACCTACTATGCACTAGGCACAGAGAAGGGGAAAAGTTTGCGGAACAGCAACAATTACACAATTACCAAGGGCCAAAGGGAAGTCTGTTGGTAAGAGAATAGGGAGTCCCTATCTTGAGGCCCAGAGAAGTGGTGGAGTTGCCAGGATGAGAGGTCCACACTGGAGTTGCTGAGAGGCTCAGTGAGACTAAGAAGTGACCATCAGGTTGGGAAGCAGGAAGGTTGTGACCTTGGGCAGAATTAAGGGGTGGGAATGCAGCCCTGCTGGGTAAGGTGAGGGAAGAGTAGGCAGGGAGGGAACGGAGGAGGCAAGTGCAGGCAAGCCTGGGAAGAGGAAAGTCTCTGAGGGAAGTAGGGAAATGGCGAGAGGCAGGAGAGGGCTTGACAGCAAGTGGGGAAGCCTTCCTCTTTTTGTAGAAAAACCTGACCTAGGATCATGCAGCGAGAGCTTGATGGCACAGGAAAGTAGAGGCAACGTGGGTTCCCAAGACTAGGGAAAGGAGTTCCAAGACTAAGGAGCAGGAAAGGCTAGAGCCTCCAGGGCAGAGCCAGGACTAGGATGAAGAGGAGGTGGGGGCCAGGCAGGGAGAATTGTCTTTTTGGGGAGTGGAAGAGGACAGAAATAACAGAAATAACAACAGAAAAACTGATGGCTTCAGTTTTTCTCTTAAGAATGAGGGAGGTTGGGAGGGCCAGGCAAAAAGGGCTGTGGAAAGTGTAAGGAGAGGGGAGGAGAAGTGAGATCTTAGAGTGTAAGAGTCTCATAGAAGAACATAGGGTTGCTGGTTCTGTGGAGAATCATAGTGAGGTATGGGATCACAAATGCCTAACCCAAGGGCTGTGCATGGTCTCTATCACCTGCCCCCAGTAAGAGGAAGGCAAGTTTCCTTCAGGTTGGGGTTTTCTTTTGGGCAGGTAGAGATGGGTTCTATAAAAATCCAGCAGGCCAGGTGGGTGTTATTATCACCTGCTTTTTATGGATTAGAAATCTGGGAGTTTGCAGGCCAATTAAGTTTAGAATAGAATCTAGCACTTGTTAGGTAGTATTATCTGTTTGAAAAAACTTGCATATTAGAAGGTCCACTAATGCACCCATACTGGTAACCCAGCCAGAAAGTGGTCTCCACTTTGGGGGTTGGTGAGTGTGGAAGGTGACTCTTTTGCCCTAGTAAACTGATTCAGGGGGTAGAACTTGGGAGACACCAAGTAAGCTGGGCAGAGGGCTCTTAGCCTCACTCCTCACACAAGGCTCACCTTTGCGGGAGTCACAGGCCTC
This sequence comes from Loris lydekkerianus, assembly GCA_963574355.1. NCBI lineage: Eukaryota > Metazoa > Chordata > Mammalia > Primates > Lorisidae > Loris > Loris lydekkerianus. Next base: position 17,277 of record CAUYPK010052418.1, on the reverse strand, counting down.
AGCCAGGCATCCAATCTGGAATGTCACCCTGATTCCTAACCCTTGGCTTTTGCCGTCTCTACCCTGCTCAGGCCAGCTGACAGGGAGCATCGGGGCATGCACCTGCAGTGCCCTGGATCTTGGCCACCCTGAACTTAGTAGGGGTAGAGCACAAGGCTTCTCTACAGGTAGGGTTCCCAGCCCTGTTGCATAAAGGCCATTTAGGCAGAAGTGAACTCCGTCACTTCAATGAAGTTAATAATGATGGTTCATACTGCAGAAAATGCACAAGAGAAAACACTGCTTATTTATTCAGGCTCTAAAACCATAGGACTCCCCATTTCTGCTTTGTAGCTATTTATATCCTGAGCTGGACCCCATATTAAGCTCAGGTTTGAAGTAACTTAAAAGAAAAGCAGCCGTCCCCTGATCAAAAAAAAAAAAAAAAAAAGGAAAAAAGATTTCATGTACAGCCCTTCTCATCTAATTATGAACAGCCCGTCGTTTGGGGGTGGCGTTGTTTCTGGGGTTGGTGGGGGTGGGGCAGGCATAGACCTCTAGGGCAGTCACACACTCCTCCGCCCCCTATGAGGCAGCAAAGCAGCCCTTGGGCCGGCCAGGGGTCACTTCCCAGGGCAGGGGTGTCCCAGGCGGGGGACATCTCAGCTCACCCCCATCTTGCCGGTACCCCATGCCATTCCTCGCGGGGTGCCCGGAGTGGAGTGGAGGAGGAAGGGGGCGGGGAGCAGATGCGGAAAAGTGGCTGTTCTTGCTTCGAGCGAGTAGACCGCCCCAACCCCCCAAGGGTTTAGGATGAAAATAGCTTCTTCCTCTTTACCCTTCCTGGCCCCCAGCCCATTTCTGTAAGTCCGTCCCCTGTTCCCCGCGCCGCGGTAATTCGGTCCCTTTACTGATCTTTACCCGGCCATCAAGGATGGCTCGGCTGTCCGGGGGCCAGCATTCCACACGCCGCCAGAGCCTCAGGAGACCCTCGCCTCGGCCTCCGCAGGGGCGGCGCACCAGCAACTCTGGCAATTCCGGCGACTTCCAACCTCCCCTCATCCAATTAGCCGAGAGCATCACAGTTCCCAGAGCTCCTACTTTGCGTCCCTCTAGAGGAGACTGTCACCTGGGAACCCTGACCCCCGGCCCCGAGGCTCCCCCGGCCCCAATTTGTCCCCAGATTCCTTGGGAAAGGCGGGGGCGCAATTAGTTTCTTCCAATTAGTTTCTCCTCTTTGTATAGAGCCCATTCAAACTGTGGAATGTAATCTTCCGCGCGAGGAGAAAAGTAGTCCCGACCTTGCATTCAATTTCTATGCTCGCGTCTGCACATTTTACTTTTTAAACCCGATGGGACACTCGGTGGGGGCCTTTGGAGAATGTGGGGGCAGAGGACGCGGGAGGCGCGCACAGGCGGGAGGGGTGGGGGCCGCGGCAGGGGGAGGGGCGGGAAGGGCAGCTAACTCCTCGCTATTGCCTAGAGAGACGGATCATGGGGCGTAGAGAGATTGCAAACCTCAAACCACGTACAGTGGGCGATACGCGTCAACCGAACCTAACCAACGGAAGCCCAGAGCCTCCCCCTCCCCGCTCTCCCGCCCCGGGCCTCTAGACGTACGGGCGCGTGGAGCCAACCCAGCCGCCGCTCACTGTCCGAATCCCCAAAGAGCCAATGGGAATGTGGGGGGTGGAGCCATTGCGTGCCAAGTTAGGCTGTGCGCGGCCGTCCCTCCTCTCACCCAAGCCCCGCCCCTCTCCCGCCCCTCCCGCTTGCTGCTCCGGGAGTAGTTAGTGCCAGTGAAGTGCGGGCGGCGATGAGAGCGAAAGTTACGCTGGGTTTGGCGCTGGGGGCTTGAAGCGGCTCCACGCTCCGACTGTGCGGACCTTCCCCAGCACCAACTCGCGCGCGTGGGCTCCGGCCGCGCTCGCTCAGCCCCGCGCCCACCTGCGCCCCCTCCCCTCGGCCCGGCACCCCCTCCTCAGAAGCCGCGGGTCCCCGCCACTTTCTCCCGGCCCCGGCCCCGGCCCCCGCCGATGCCGGCCATGGTGGAGAAGGGCCCTGAGGTCTCAGGGAAGCGGAGAGGGAGGAACAACGCGGCCGCCTCAGCCGCTGCCGGCTCGGCAGCCGCCGGCTCGGCCGCCTCCGCCCCGGCCGCCGTCGCCTCCGCCCCGGCCGTCGCTGCCTCCGCCTCCGCCTCGGCCGCCGCCGCCCCCAATAATGGCCAGAATAAAAGTTTGGTGGCGACGGCACCCAATGGCAACAGCAGCAGCAACTCATGGGAGGAAGGCAGCTCTGGCTCGTCCAGCGACGAGGAGCACGGTAGGTGGCAGCCGCCCCGGGCTCCCGGGCCCCCGGACCCCTGCGGCCCCGCGGCCCCGCTGACCACAGTCCTCTCCTTCCCCCGCAGGTGGCGGCGGCATGAGGGTCGGACCCCAGTACCAGGCGGTGGTGCCCGACTTCGACCCCGGTGAGTAGCACTCCGGGCCGGGGGCCACACGCCGAACCCCTCGACGGCCAACAGAGGGGACGAGTGGGACTCCCCAGCCCCCGGAGAGCCCGAGGGCCGGGAGCACATCGACAACTTTCTTTTTGTGTGTGTTCGCCCTGCCGTCCGCGGGGAGAACAGCAGGGCGAGAACGAGGAGGAACACAACGCACACGCGTGTTCTGCAAACGTGCCTCTGCACACGGGGGAGGCCCAGGTCGCCCCCAGTCAGGCCGGTACAGCTGCCCTCCTGCGCCTCCGAGGAGTGGAGGTGGCACCGGTGGCGGCCACACCTGGCTTTGGGGACCTTGGGGGTCCTTGCGCCCAGGTGAGCTGCGCCTCGGCCGGGAGTAGAGGTGGCAGTGCCGGAGAGTTAGCGTCCTGCGAGCGCCCCGGACTTAGGTCCGCAGAGATCCCTTTCTCAGAACCCTTACTCAGTGTTGCCCTACCTGCCTTTCCCCCTTCGCCACCCCCCCGGGCTCTTGCTGGCTCTGACTGCTCCTATCCTGAGGACAAGTAGAATAACGACCCCAAAATCAGTTAATAAAAGAAGCGTGCTATCCTATCCAGAGGACGCCTGCGTGGGGCTTGTGTGTGGCAGTTTGATTTTAAGACCTATTTTGTAAATGTGGGCATTTTCTTTATTTCCCTTTTTTTTGGAGGAAGAGATTGTGAAAGAGTAGAACCATTAGAACCTTTAGCCTAACAAATGATTTCCACCTACAAGAAATCCCTACACCCTAGAATAGAACATTTACTTCCCTGGTTGCTGTTATTCAGTGTGGAAGAAAATTTAAAGTGGTAGAAGAAGAAAAATCTTGTCAGACAAAGGAATTCGTCACATTTTAATGCGTGAGATTTTAGGCCATTCTTTATAAGACTGTCTTTAAAGGTTGTTGGTGTAGAAAATGTTTGAAAGGACGTGGGTTTTATTTAAGATACAAAATTCAAAAGAGCATCATGTTTGTAAAAGGTGAAGTTAACAGTCCCCTCTGGTTGGAGGGTTTTAGAACTGGAGGTTCTCCGTGTAAATTAAAACACTAGTTTATTTGAAAAAATAAGTGCACAAATGCTTTTCCTTGGAAACAAGACTGCAGAAAATTACAAGGATCTGGTCTTTGAAAAGGCGATTTCTCTTAAGCTATTACTAAGGTACTAAACTCTGGATGTACTTGGAAGTGAAAATACATGGGGGTCTTGGGTGAGTTCTTGAGCAGTCTGGAAATAAATGACCTTTTCCTAATTTGTCTTCTGAGTTTTGGTTTGTTGATTTACGTCTCTTAAATTTATGTACTCTTAACACCCATGATTATATTTGTTTTAAGTCCATATTAGTGTTTTTTGATAGTTTCCCCTTCCCCCACATTTTCCTTTTTTGGTAGTCACTTTTCTTCAGGCTTTTTCTCTTCTATGGCTGGCTTTTCCATTCCTTGATTGGCCACCAGGGGAAGCATACTGTTTTTTTGGTTACAGTTGACCCTATCTTCATTTTGTAGGTCAAGGCTGTCTTTGCTTTAGTATGCAGAACATAAAGCTTGTCACCAAGTTTCCCTCACCTAGTTTTTTAAAATCAACTGGCACAAATCTTTAAGTTGGTTGATTTTTGATACATTTTTGTTACATTAATTTTGAATGCTTTATTTAAATATGGCAGGTGTGACTAAGGAAAAGGGCATATTTGATGACAATAGGAATTAGATTTGGGACATTTATCTAAATGTGGTTGTCTAGCTCTGCATTGTTGGTAATAAGTCTGATTTCTTTGAAACAACAAACGTAACATTTTGAATTGCCTTTGCACTATTTGCTGTAATAGGTACCAGTATAAACTAGCTAGAGACCTAATATTCTAAAAAGGAAAACATGAATATTCTGCTGTAAAAATCTTACTGCCAATTAATTAATTGAGTCTTCTTGATACATGTATTAGTATTTCCAGATTTCTTCTTTTGTGTTTATTTTTAATTGGGGAAGGAATCTTAACTGGTGTGAAACCATTTCAAACCCTGTTTTGCCAACATGAATAGAGGGACACATTCTGAAAATTGATAGACTTTACTATTTCCTAGTGGTTTATTTTATTTTTTTGAGACAAGAGTCTCACTTTGGCACTCTGAGTAGAGTGCTATGGATACATAGCTCATAGCAACCTCAAGCTCTTGGGCTCAAGTGATCCTCTTGCCTCAGCCTCTCTAATAACTGGGACTATGGGCACCTGCCACAGTGCTTGGCTATTTTTTTTAGAAACAGGGTCTCCCTCTTGCTCAGGCTGGTGGTCTGGAGCTCAAGTAATCTACCTGCCTAGGCCTCCTAGAGTGCTAGGATTATAGGCGTGAGCCACTGAGCCTCACCTCCTAGTGTTTTTTTTTTTTTTTCTTTTTTTTTTTAACGTGTGTTTCCATCGAAAGTCTAAGTAAAAGGGAGACTTCCATTTTGGAATAGAAATGGTATGACATGTTGGGTTTCGTGGTAAAAAAATTTAGGGGATTTTAGACTTGAGATAGTTTCTTTCCCTGAGTGTAAGGAAACGTAAGGAATTGAGGGTGTGATTATTACTGCTTTTCTTCCTGCCTGAGCTTTGAGTGCATCTTTGTTTTTCTTGGACAAGTGGACAAAAACTTGGACAGGTGGACAAAAAATTCATTGTAAAGTTTTTTTTTCTGTTTTTAATGATAGTGCTTAAAAAATTAAAGTAATGGGCGGTGCCTGTGGCTGAGCGAGTAGGGCGCCGGTTCCATATGCCGAGGGTGGCGGGTTCAAACCCAACCCAGGCCAAACTGCAACAAAAAAATAGCTGGGTGTTGTGGCGGGCGCCTATAGTCCCAGCTACTCGGGAGGCTGAGGCAAGAGAATCGCTTAAGCCCAGGAGCTGGAGGTTGCTATGAGCTGTGTGATGCCACGGCACTCTACCAAAGGGCCATAAAGTGAGACTGTCTCTATTAAAAAAAAAAAAAAAAAGAAAAAAAAGAAATTATAGTAAAGGTGTGTGAGTTGAAATTGATTTTTGATTTTAATTTTTTTATTTTTTTGAGACAGTGCTGCATTCTGTCACACTGGGTAGAGTGCTGTGACATCACAGCTCACAGCAACCTCAAACTCTTGGGCTCAAGTGATTCTCTTGCCTCAGCCTGCCAAGTAGCTGGGACTACAGCTGTCCGCCGCAATGCCCAGCTATTTTGTTATTGTTGCAGTTGTCACTGTTGTTTTTTTAGCTGGCCCAGGCTGGGTTGGAACCCGCCAGCCTTGGTGTATGTGGCTGGCACTCTACCCACTGAAGTACGGGTGCTGCCTTTTTTTTTTTTTTTTTTTTTAGAGACAGAGTTTCACTTTGTCACCCTTGGTAGATTGCCGTGGCATCACAACTCACAGCAACCTCAAACTCTTGGGCTCAAATGATTCTCTTGCCTCAGCCTCCTGAGTAGCTGGGACTGCAGGCGCCTGCCACAATACCGGCTTTTTTTTTTTTTTTTTGAGACAGAGCCTCAAACTGTTGCCCTGGGTAGAGTGCTGTAGCATCACAGCTCACAGCAACCTCCAACTCCTGGGCTCAAGTGATTCTCCTGCCTCCACCTCCCAAGTAACTGGGACTACAGGCTCCTGCCTGGCTATTTTTTGGTTGCAGCCATCATTGTTGTTTGGCAGACCCGGGCTGGATTCGAGCCGCCAGCTCAGGTGTATGTGGCTGGCGCCTTAGCCGCTTGAGCCATAGGCACTGAGCCACCTGGCTATTTTTTGTTGCAGTTTGGCCAGGGCTGGGTGGAACTTGCCACCCTTGTGTATATGGGCCGGCGCCCTACCCACTGAGCCATAGGCACCACCCAACCTTTATTTTTTTTTTTAAGTCAAATTTTCCTTATTTGCAGTGTCCCAACTTGATTTTATTTAGCTTTAAAAGCAAATGGTTGGAGCTAAGACATTTCCTGTATAGTTCAAGGAAGATTTAATTCTGTTGTACTTCACAAATAGTGAATGAAATGGATAGAACATGTTAGTGCTGAAATGCTGATTTTAGATTTCTTGTGATATAATTAAGACTTAGACTAGATCAGTACAGGATGGCATAGCTTGGTAATTAAAATACTATCTCTGTTTTCAAGGAAAGAAAAGGTTGTACCAGTTAGAGATAAAAACAAAAATCAAAGTGCAGCCCTACATATTAAACTTAGGCTTTGTTCTTGCATGTGGTATCTAGACTGTCCATCCTCTCGCTGCCATAGGGTATTCTAATTGTCATTGATTTCTTTTGGAATTTGGTAGTAATAGGATAAAGAGGGAGAATGCTTGTCTATCCTACCTCTGGTTCTTCCCTACACTAGCAAACCATCATTTACTTTGAAATGAGTAGTGTTTTTCTATACAAAAATGTGAATGCTCCCGTGCTCTTAACCAATAAGCATGCAAAGGGAAACTATAGCTTCTCTCTTTTTTTTTTTTAAAGGGTGAGGTGGCTCATGTCTATAATCTTAGCACTCTGGGAGCCCGAGGTGGGTGGATTGCCTGAGCTCACCAGATTTGAGACCAGCCTGAGCCAGAGTGCTAACCCTGTCTCTTAAAAAAAAAAAATAGCTGGGCCTTGTGGTGGGTGCCTGTAATTCCAGCTACTTAGGAGGCTGAGGCAAGAGAATCGCTTGAGCCCAAGAGTTTGAAGTTGCTGTGAGCTGCGACATTACTGCACTGTACAGTGGGCTAGAGTGGAATGCACAAGGCTCCATCATAGTAGCTCACTGCAGCCTCAAATTTCTGGGCTTAAGCAGTCCTCCTGCCTCAGCTTCTTTAGTAGCTGGACTGATAACCATATGTCACCCAGTTCAGCTAATTTTTTAAACTTTTTGTAGAGATGGAGCCTCACTGTTGCCATTGCTGGACTGAACTCCTGGCCTCAAGCTATCCTCTCACCTCAGTGTCCTAAAATACTCGGATTACAGGTGTGAGACACTGCACCTGGTCTATTGTCAATGTATTTCTCATTTGTTTAGTACTTTTCTTTGTTGTCTTCTAGCTAAAGGAGCACAGTGATAGGATTTTAAGGTTGGCTCAGATTATTTGTTTTCTGAAACGTGTTATGTCAACTTTTATCCTCAGTTGGTTTCCAGTATCATACTTCACCAATATTAAAATTAGGATTTTATAGAAGAGCCAGGTGGTGGCTGTGAGGTGGGTCACACCTGTAATCCTAGCACTCTGGGAGGCCAATGTGGGTGGATTGCTTGAGCTCATGAGTTCCAGACCAGCCTGAGCCAGAGTAAGACCCTGTCTCTAAAAATAGCCAGGTGTTGTGGTAGGCATCTGTAGTCCCAGCTACTTGGGAGGCTGAGACAAGAGAATTGTTTGAGCCCAAGAGTTTGAGGTTGTTGTGAGCTAAAATGCCATGCCATTCTACTGAGGGTGACAAAGTGAGACTCTATCTCAAAAAAAAAAAAAAAGAATGGTACAGAAGAGGAAATCAGGGTAGCGCTTGTACCTCAGCCCTTAGGGCGTGGCCCCCATATACCAAGGGTAGTGAGACAGAACCTGGCCTTGGCAAACTGCAACAAAAAATAGCTGGGAGTTGTGGTGGATGCTTGTAGTCCCAGCTACTCTGGAGGCTGAGGCATGAGAGTCGCCTAAGCCCAGGAGCTGGAGGTTGCTGTGAGCTGTGATGCTACAGCACTCTACCGAGGGCCACAAAGTGAAACTTGTCTCTAAAAAAAAAGAAGAGGAAATTGTTAGTGGTAAATATTTTTGAGGTAATAGTTATTTAAAAAAAAATCCCATATTGAATCCCATATATTCAATCAGATCTGAAAATTTGTGGTTTCATTGGCTTAAAATCACTTCAGAATTGTAGAAAAATGTTATACTTTCATGTGGAATAAACCAAGGTGTCTTGATTTGCTTTCACTGGTGATTCTGTCTTCCTCTTTGGACACATTCTTTTAATGGTAAAAAAAAAAAAAAATAGGGGGCTCAGTGCCTGTAGCTCAGTGAGCACGGCGCCAGCCACATACGCTGAGGCAGACAGGTTTGAACCTGACCTGGGCTGCCAAACAACAGTGACAGCTGCAACAAAAAATAGTTGGGCATTGTGGCGGGTGCCTGTATTCCCAACTACTCGGGAGGCTGAGGCCAGAGAATCGCTTGAGCCCAAGAGTCTGAGGTTGCTGTGAGCTATGATGGCATAGTACTCTATGGAGGGTTACAAAAAAAAAAAAAAAAAGCTAGAATTCACAGGTCATGGAGATCAATGCTTTGTGATTTAAACGTACTTTAAGCCTTAAAGTAATGTTCACCCAAGTTAGAGGTTTGAGGGTCAGAGTTTTACCAGGTTAACAATGAATCTTGTGAATGATCAACTTCATTAGAAATTGTGGTAGGGAGACACCCAAAGCTGGTTGTCAGGAGATTGAGTATTCTGTCTCTGTGTCTGAGAAGGTGATATAAGGTAGAGAGGTGGTCATTTATCTCCATAGGCCTCAGTTTTCTCAATAATGAATCGGGTTGATTTCATCATAAATAGTCTATGAATATGTCACTTATAGAATAGGTCTTTAAGTTCATGTTTCTTTCAGAAGCAATAGAGAGTAGACTGTGAGAGTTTGGGTTGTGTGAGTTGTCAATCTTGGTTCAGATTTTGGCAGTGACCCTTCCAACTGTGTGTTGATGCTAGGCTACTTTTGCCCTCATTTGTAAAATACAGATAATAGAACTTCATCCTCAAGAGAAGGAATTAACTGAGCTAATAATATGTAAAATTTAGGACACCTGAGAAGCTCTGTGGTTTGTTCACTGGCCCTTGTTTTTGCTGTTGGAGCACAAGCTCAAATTTTCAGGGGTTATACTTCATCACCAGCTCCCTCATTATAGGACCCAAAAGTGGCCTGTGATCAGAAGGGCAGTCTTCTTACTTCTCCCACCTCCGACTACTAAGCAGGACAAAAGCTGAGAGGAATGGAGCAGCCTGAACTGTGCTGCTGGAGCTCTGGGCTAAATGGTGGTGTTGGATTTCCTGACTCAGTAACAACCCTGGGCATTTCTAAAATGCACGCAATTACTTGGAGTTTATAAAGGTGGAGCCTGTCCCTCAGGGCAGTGCAAGGACAGACTAAAAGTTACAAAGCAGTAGGGAAGCTGTCAGCCTTTGCTGAGGAAGAAGCCTTCAAATCTCAGCACCTTTCTGCTGTACCAGCTTTTCTCTTGTATTAGATTTCATCTCACCAATGAAGATACTGCCTGGCACTTAAAAAGCATTCAATATATATTTGCAAAATGTTTATAAAAATTGCGAGACTTGACAGTTAAGTCTGCATACTTATCCTAGAAAAAGTTATACCTCATTGCTGAACATCAGTATGGTCACCTTTTCAAAGTACTCCTCTTGGGAAGCTATGCTCCATTGCTAGCACCTAGTCTACCCATAAGAGAAATTTTGGAACTCTTTTTCTGGAATGGCCATCAGAACTGTCGTTGTATTACTCTTAATGTCCTGAATGTCATCAAAATGTTTTCCTTTCATTATTTCCTTTATCTTTTGGTAAAGAAAAAAGTCACTGGGGGGCAGATCAGGTGAAGGTGGGGTGTTCCAGTACAGTTAACTTGTTGACTGCCCCTGACAGGTAAGTGACCTGTGAGCTAGTGCCTTGTCATGTTGCAAGAACCATGAATTCTTTTCCGTTAAGATTTTTCTTGGTTCTCTATCAGTGTTTGCTTGTTCTGCTATCCATCTCACAGTCAGCTGCTGATTTTGATGCACAATTTGACAAAGTTTTGCGGTGTTTTCATTAATTCTCTTTACCGGCTGCCTTGACCTTTCCTTCAGTGACACTTCTTCTCCCCTCAGAAAAACATTTAGTCCATTTGTACACTGCTTTTTTCTTCATGAGATTATCACCATAAACTTGGACTAACATATCCCTGGTTTCATTTAAACTCTTGCCAAGTTTAAAAAGAAATTTAAGTGGCAGTTACTTATGTTTGTCTGTCTTTCATTACCTAATCATTAAAAGCATCTTAAGATAACTTACTTAGGTTCACGTGAAGTCAAACTTTTACTTAAGTTTTAGATTTTGTTTTTTTTTTTGGAGACAGAGTCTCATTCTGTCACCCTGGGTAGAGTGCCATGGTGTCACAACTCACAGCAACCTCAAATTCTTGGGCTTAAGCGATTCTCTTGCCTCAGCTGGGACTGAGGCCCACCACAACTCTCAGCTATATATTTTTTGTTGTTGTTGCAGTTGTCATTGTTGTTTTACCTGGCCTGGGCCAGGTTTGAACCCATCAGCCTTGGTGTATGTGGCCAGCACCCTATCCACTGAGTTATTAGAAGTTTTAGGGCTTCATTATCTGGGTGCAATAATTGCCAACAGTACATATGTTCATAATTTTAGAACCAGAAGTAAGAGTTAAACTTTTAGCAAAATCGAAATGACAAGATATTGTGCTTAATTTGAATATGCCTTTCTGCAAATCATAACATAGACTAGAATTGTAAAGATAGAATATTTTAAAAAAGGAAACATTTCAAATAGAACAGTACCTGCCACTGTGATTAAACACTGTTAGTATTTGTTTCGGGTACAACTAAGCCTAATTCCTAACCTTCCTTCCTTAATTTCAAAATTTTTTTTGTGATGGGAGATAGGGTCTGGCTCTGTCTCCCAGGCTAGATTGAAGTGGTGTCATAGCTCTCTGCAACCTTAGGTTCCTGGGCTCAAGTGATCCTTCTGCCCTTCTGCCTCAGCCTTCTGAGTAGCTGGGACTACAAGCATGTGCCACCATACCTGGCAATTTTTTTTTTTTTTTTTTTTTTTTTTTTTGATAGATGTGGGGTCTCAATTTTGTCCAGGTTAGATGATTTATATTATTTCTATGATAGTTTGCATCTCTGAGAAGCAGATGCCGAAGTAAGTTGTGCAAGAGGTTCATTGGGGTAAATGCTTGTGAGGGATATAGAAGAGAATAAGATTTAGGTGGCAAGAGCATTTACATTAGATGTTAAGTATGATATTTATAGAAGAGAGGGAAGGAGTGATGATTAATGAGTGATTAAAGGAGACTTCAGTTGCAGTGCACCTTGCAGCTTGGAGAAAATCTCAGCCAGAGTAAAGATTGTTAGGAGTCTGTTGGGCAGGAATGGCCCTATGGTGTAAGCCAACCCTGGTCAGTCACTGAGAAAGCAGCCTGGAAGAGCCTGCCCTTGGTATGGATGTTGCAATAGATCCAGGCAGCTGGGGCTGTCGGTTAACTACACTCTTTGTGGCTTTCTTTCTTTCCTTCTTTCCTTTCTTTTTCTCCTCCTACCCCCTAAGTACAGTGCTGCGGTGTCATAACTTGTAGCAACCTCAAATTCTTGGGCTCAAACGATTCTCTTGCCTCAGCCTCTCAAGTAGCTGGGACTACAGGTACCCACCACAATGCCCAACTATTCTTAGACACAAGGTCTCGCTGTTGTTGAGGCCGCTATTAAACTGGTGAGCTTAAACAATCCACCCCCTTCAGCCTCCCAGAGTACTGAGAATACAGGCGTAAAGGTGCCTTTCTTCACTTAAACGTCACCATGGTGTTAGATCTATTAATATTTTAAAAATACTGTCCTTTTGTGGTTTGTGGTTTATATTGGTATTTTTCTTTCCTTTCTTTCTTTTCTTTTTTTTTTTTTTTTGTAGAGACAGAGTTTCACTTTACTGCCCTCAGTAGAGTGCCATGATGTCCTACAGCTCACAGCAACCTCTAGCTCTAGGGCTTATGCTATCCTCTTGCCTCAGCCTCCCGAGCAGCTGGGACTACAGGCGCCCACCACAATGCCCGGCTATTTTTTTGTTGCAGTTTGGCCAGGGCTGGGTTTGAACCTGCTACCCTCAATATATGGGGCTGGCACCCTATTCACTGAGCCACAGGTGCCACCCAGTATTTTTCTTATTAATGGTGAGGTTGAGTGTCTTCTTATATATTTTTCTGCCATTCGGCTTTTCTATTAATGTATCTTTCACTGTTTTCTACAGGGTATAGGTCTTTTTCTTAGGGTGTTTTATACTCCTGGACTCAAGCAATCCTCCTACTTCAGCCTCCCAAAATGCTAAGATTATTGGTATGAGTTACTGAGCCTGTGTGTTGGGGTATGGGGGAGGAGAAGAATTGAGTTTCTTTGATTAGGAAGGAATAAAAATATAATTTTAACTGGAGATTGCGCTCAAAGCCTGGCCTTGGTACATAGCACCTTAATATTTGTCATCAAGATCCCTGATTTCTAAGATGAGTGTCACTGAGAATTGGTAACTTTTTTGGGGGGGAGACAGAGTCTTGTTTAGGATAGAATGCCATGGCCTAACCTAGCTCTCACAGCAGTCTCATACTGCTGGCTCAAGTAGTCCTGCCTTAGCCTCCCAAATATTTAGGACTATAGGCTCCTGACATAATGGCCCAATTTTTCTGTTTTTAGTAGAGATAGGGTCTTGCTCTTTGTTCTTGCTCTTGCTCAGGCTGGTCTTGAACTTCTGAGCTCAAGGGTTCTGCCTGCCTTAACCTCCCATATGGTGCTGGGATTGTAAGCATGAGCAATAGTGCCAGGCCAATACTTTAATACTTTTTGTTGTTGTTTGAATTAATGTTATTCAGCTTGTTTTGATGAGCTAACTTTTTTTTAATGCCATTATGGGATTCAATGTGTTGATTATTTGTACACATTGGAGTGCTTATATCCTACTAATCAACATAGCTTTCTTTTTTTTTGAGACAGAGCCTCAAGTTGTCACCCTGGGTAGAGTGCCATGGCATCACAGCTCATAGCAACTTCCAACTTCTGGGCTTAAGTGATTCTCTTGCCTCAGCCTCCTAAGTAGCTGGGACTACAAGTGCCCGCCACAACGCCCGGGTATTTTTTGGTTATAGTTGTCATTGTTGTTTGGCAGGCTCGGGCTGGATTCGAACCTGCCAGCTCTGGTGTATGTGGCTGATGCCTTAGCTGCTTGAGCCACAGGTGCCGAGCCATCAACATAGCTTTCACCTCATTTACCCAATTACAGCCTTAAGACATTTGTGTTCTACACCTGATAGATCCAACTTGTACTTGCATTATGCTCCATAGGTGTGGTCCCCCTACTAACCCTCCCTCTATTGACCCACCCCCCGTTATTCCCCTCTCCCACCCCTTCCCTCCTTCATCCTAGGCTATAGTTGTGTTTCATTTTTCATATGCAAGTATAAGTGATTATAAATTGGTTTCACAGTAGTACTGAGTACATTGGAATTTTTTTTTCCATTCCTGAGATACTTTACTAAGAAGAATATTTTCCAGCTACATCCTTGTAAACATAAAAAGAGGTAAATGATGAGCTAACTCTTAACTAGTTAACCCGAATTACAGTGCCAGATGACTTGAAAAACTCTGATTTCGTTTCCACCTAGCATGTAGTTGTAATAGTTTATTAGTTAGAGATTGAAGTTATGGCTCTAAATTCTATAATGGTCAGTTCCACACAAGGTGACAGTATTGTGAACTAAAACTAAGTTCAGCTGTCTTAGGGAGTTGCCACTGAATATAAGGGTATAGGGATATACCAATTGTTAGTACTAACAGAAAACCCTCAAAAGAATGACCTGTCAGTGCCAAATCAGTGTAGTTCTTTCTCTGTGCTAGTCTGGTTTGAACGCAGAATCTATTAAATTATTTGATCCTTATAGCAGATTTATTTACATTTTCCAGATGAGGAAACAGACGTACCAGTAGGCTTGGTGTTATGGTTCAGCTGAATAACTTGCCCAGAGTAACCCAGTTTAAGATGCTATCAGCAGGAAAAGGCACCATTATTAGTTTTCATCTATTTACATTTTCAGATAGGGTCTTACTCCGTTGCCCCTAGTAGAGTGTAGTGGCGTGATCATAGCTCATTGCAGCCTTGAGCTCCTAGGTTCATGCGATGCTGCCTCATCCTCCTGAGTAGCTAGACCTATAGGTGCACACCATGCCCAGCAAATATTTCTATTTTTGGTAGACACAGAGTCTCGCTATTGCCAGGCTGAGCACTATTATTATATATACCACTAAGAAAGGAAAAGCTTCAACAAAATACCATTAATTGTAAACTGCAATTGGATTTCAATCTATTGTATTTTAGGGAGAATCAGCCAGAAACCCTATTTAAGAAAAACCACTTAGGAGCAGTGCTTTGTTGGGTCAGTTGATTAGTTATTTCTAGGTGGCCCCAAGTGTTGTGAGTTTTATGTGTAAGGTTGCCAGGGCCAGTTTCATTTCCAGTTACATTCTTCTTCCTGGCAGTAAAAGCATAGATAAAATGATTGGGGACAAATAGGAATGAGTTGCTTTATTCCTGCATATATGTTGAAATAGTAATCTTCAGAGCTTAGAATACAGTTGGAGATTTTATTTATTTGAGACAGGGTCTTGTTTTCCTGCTTAGTGCTGGAATGCAGTGGTATAATCATAGCTAGCTCACTGCACTTGAACTCCTGGGCTCAAGCCATCTTCTTGCCTCAGCCTCCTGAGTGGCTAGGACTACAGGCGCATACCCTCATGCTCTGGTAATTTTTCTATTTTTGCAGAGATGGAGTCTTGCTATTTTGTCCAGGCTGGTCTCAAACTCCTGGCCTCAGGTAGTCTGATTACAAGTGTGAGCCAATGTGCCCAGCCCAGTTGTAGTATTTATTTTTCTTTTCTTTTCTTTTTTTTTTTTTTTGGAATCATTTATTTTTATATTTTTTATTTTTCATTTTCAGATAAAATAATTTTGACCAGTTGCAGGATTTTTTTTTTTTTTTGTAGAGACAGAGTCGCACTTTATCGCCCTTGGTAGAGTGCCATGGTGTCACACAGCTCCCAGCAACCTCTAACTCCTGGAGCTTAGGTGATTCTCTTGCCTCAGCCTCCTGAGTAGGTGGGACTACAGGCATCTGCCACAATGCCTGGCTATTTTTTTGTTGCAGTTTGGCCAGGGCTGGGTTTGAACCTGCCACCCTCAGTATATGGGGCCGGTGCCCTACCCACTGAGCCACAGGCGCCGCCCCAGTTGGAGGATTTTTGAGGGGAGCAATTTCTTTTTTTTATTATTATTAAATCATAAATGCATAGATTATGTATACATTAATGCATTTGTGGGGTACAATGGAGGGGAGCAATTTCCTGTGATTGTGTGATTGAAGGCTGTCAAATAAGTCATGTACTGAATAATGAGTGACATTTTGGTCAGGAACAGTGGTCCCCTAAATTTATAATGGAGCCGAAAAATTTCTATTGCCTATTAACATTGCCTATCCTTAGTGCAAGGATGTGTAGCATTACTCATACATTTGTGATGATGCTGATCTAAGCAAACCTGCGACACTGCCTGTTGTATAAAACATCTAGCATTTGCAATTATGTATGGTATATAATACTTGGTAATAAATGATTGTATTACTGGTTCATGTATTTACTGTACTGTACTTTTAATCATTATTTTAGAGTGTATTTTTTCTCCTTAGAGAAATGAAAAGTTTATTGTAAAACAGCCTCAGGTCCTTCAGGAAATATCCAGAAGAAGGCATTGTTTTCATAATAGGTAACTGCAGCTCCATTTGTGTATTGCTGTTGAGGACCTTCCATTGGGATAAGAAATGGAGGGGCAAGACCCTGTGTAGGCCTTGGGTAATGTGTGTGTTTGTGTCTTAGTTTTTAGCAAAAAAGTTTATAAAGTAAAAAAACCTAAACTTTTATTTTAGTTTTTTTTTTTTTTTGATATCTTTTCATACATTTATTTGTCTTCATATTATCTTCTTTTTTTTTTTTTTTTGTTGGGGATTCATTGAGGGTACAATAAGCCAGATTATACTGATTGCATTTGTTAGGTAAAGTCCCTCTTGCAATCATATCTTGCCCCCAGAAGGTGTGGCACACCCCAAGGCCCCACCCCTCTCCTTCTGTCCCTCCCTCTGGTTCCTCCCCCATGATCTTAATTGTTGTTAATTGTCCTCATATCAAAATTGAGTACATGCTTCTCCATTCTTGTAATGCTTTACTAAGAATAATGTCTTCCACTTCCATCCACGTTAATACGAAGGATGTAAAGTCTCCATTTTTTTTAATAGCTGAATAGTATTCCATGGTATACATATACCACAGCTTGTTAATCCATTCCTGGGCTGGTGGGCATTTAGGCTGTTTCCACATTTTGGCGATTGTAAATTGAGCTGCAATAAACAGTCTAGTACAAGTGTCCTTATAATAAAAGGATGTTTTTCCTTCTGGGTAGATGCCCAGTAATGGGATTGCAGGATCAGATGGGAGGTATAGCTTGAGTGTTTTGAGGTTTCTCCATACTTCCTTCCAGAAAGGTTGTACCAGTTTGCAGTCCCACCAGCAGTGTAAAAGTGTTCCCTTCTCTCCACATCCACGCCAGCATCTGCAGTTTTGAGATTTTGTGATATAGGCCATTCTCACTGGGGTTAGATGGTATCTCAGGGTGGTTTTGATTTGCATTTCTCTAATATATAGGGCTGATGAACATTTTTTCATATGTTTGTTAGCCATTCG
Organism: Loris lydekkerianus; assembly: GCA_963574355.1. Taxonomy (NCBI): domain Eukaryota; kingdom Metazoa; phylum Chordata; class Mammalia; order Primates; family Lorisidae; genus Loris; species Loris lydekkerianus. Next base: position 311 of record CAUYPK010052418.1, on the reverse strand, counting down.
TCTGTCTTCTTTAGAGAAGGTTCTATTCATGTCTCTTGCCCATTGATATATGGGATTGTTGGCTTTTTCATGTGGATTAATTTGAGTTCTCTATAGATCCTGGTTATCAAGCTTTTGTCTGATTCAAAATATGTGAATATCTTTTCCCATTGTGTAGGTTGCCTCTTTGCTTTGGTTGTTGTCTCCTTAGCTGTACAGAAGCTTTTCAGTTTAATGAAGTCCCATTTGTTTATTTTTGTTGTTGTTGCAATTGCCATGGCAGTCTTCTTCATGAAGTCTTTCCCCAGGCCAATATCTTCTAGTGTTTTTCC
>CAUYPK010052417.1:0-23941 GCA_963574355.1 Loris lydekkerianus | reverse complement strand
GAGCACACCTCCCCCCTCCGCTTGTGTTTAAATAGCTGTTAAAAAATAAAGTTTTTGGGAGTTTGATCAGAATCCTGTCTTGCTCCCCATTCTTCGTGCCTCTTGTTCCCTTCTTCCACTCTCTCCATCCATATCCTAGGTCCCTGCTGAACTAGCCCCGCGGGCCGGGGCAGGGAAAAGCATTTCCAAAGCTTCCGATCAAAGTGCGGGGCACCCAGGGAGAGAGCCAGGCATCCACCTGTTCATTCTACCTTTATCAGGTCTTGCTGGTGACCCTAGGCCAGGTGTCTCTTAAAAGTAGCCCATTGTCAGTGGTGGAAGGGTCTCAGGGAGCAGGACAGAGGGCAAGGAGGAGATTCACAAGATTTTATGAAACCTGGCCAAGAAAAGGGCTTTGCAATATGTTTAAATTTCTTGATACTCGGTGCCCTTTTAGAACCACAATCTTCCTACTCTTTGAAAGATTCTTCCTTCTGTCCTCTTTTTTTTTTTTTTAAACAAAGCTAACTTAAATATCTCTCCCATGGTAAAAATACCTCTACACACCCGGAGCAAGTTGCTCTGGCCCCCAAACACACTCATTAACTTCATTTTTATCCCTGAGTTGCATAACCACAGGGTGTCAAGGTGTATTTGTCTATGACTCTGTCAACCTTCAGGTCACACCTGTCATCTCAGATTGACTCTGTGCTAAAAACAAAACGTGTCCACATATATCTGAACATGACAAATATCAGACTACATGCATTGGTTTCATTTTGGCTGTATCTAATTGACTTAAATCTTGGAGGGGTTTTCTGGTGGGAGATGAATGGTTAGCACTCTTCATTTTCATTTAGTTTATATGAGTCTCATGACTACTAAAGACTTACAGGTAGATGGGTAACTTTTATATCTCTCTCTCCCCCCTACCTCTCTTTCTCTCAGAAATGTTTTTCTAAAATGTAATTTGAGGCAGAGAATGCACTAGATATAGATATTTTATGATGACCCCAGGAAAAGGGTACATAGGAAAACAAAATAGCCATTGAAGGTCAAAGCTACTAGAACTTCACACTTGAATCAAAGGAAACACTATATTCTTGGTAAAGGCTCTGAAGATTGTTTCAAACCACCAAGTCACATTTTTCAGCCTCGTTTTCAGTAGGAGAAGACCTAGGTTATAGGGAAGTATAAAAGACAAAAGAACAAGGCACAACCTAATCTTGGGGAAATATCTTGATTGTCTGAAAGCATTTCCTTTTCTGTGAAATGAGGGGTGGAGTTACGATCTTAAAATCTCTCTAGTGCTCTAGTGTTCTAAAAATCTACAAGGCGACCGCATAAGTCCCTGAGTGAAATACAAGAAAGGAAGGAAGGGAGAAGGGAGGCAGGAGGAATGAAAATGGGAAGGGACACACTCAGGATGACATTTCCTAAATGACATTAATGCTAAAAACACGACGATCCCAAATCACGTTACTGGAAGGCACACCATCTTACTTTGCACTGAGCTCCGAGGGTGGAGAGTTGCTAGGCAAAATCTCCTCCACCACAAGACAACCTGAAACAATGATTTGGAGACCTTGGATTTGGCTGAAAAGCCATAAGACCCACAATTACATTTGCTTGGGCAGTGTGAAGTAGATGATGCTTCAAGGCAAATAAAAATAGTGCCAAGTTCACTCTCCCTGGAAAGATTCCAGTATAAAAAGTCCCCTCAACATTTGTTGAGTTTTGTGGTTTGCAAAAAGGTCTAGTTCTAATTTTAGAGCCAGGTAAAGAACTTTCTATCTGGGATTCTATAAAGAACATGATCTTGATTTTAGAGGCAACATTTTCTATAATATAATCATCTCCCAAAGGGATTAATAAAACTGTTTCGCTGAATTGACTATTCAACAAAAACAATTAATTCAGTTACTTCAAAAACTTGGTTTTTTATGCGTCAAACCAAATAATTATTTGGTTTGAAATATTATTGAAATTCTTTTGTCCAACAAAACAAGTATCCACTGTACTCAATACTAATATGAAGCAGTAGGCAAAATAATACATGCCCACGTAAGAGAAAAACTTAATTCATGTTGGGGGAAAGAAGTAGGGTGGTGGTGGTGTGCTCCCACCTAATGGGCACAATGTAAAGGGGTACAGCCCACCTCCTGGCTGAGGAGCACAACTACAACACCACTTTACCTAACAAACACCAACAGTGCAATTTAATGGTTTGTACCCTCATATTAATCTGAAATACAAATAAATAAGTAGGTTCCTTTGTCCGACTACTGGTGTTGAAGGTCAGTAGACTGTGTTTCAGAAGACCTTAGTGACTTGCAGGAAAGAGATTTTACCATGCCTGGGTTTCTGACGTGTTGATGGATGTGGTCTCTGTGCAATTGGAAAATGTCATACGAGGTAGTCCACGTTCCTCTCTAGAACATCCCCCTCTGGAAAGTGGTGTGCATTGTTTCCCAAAACTTCTACATAACATTAGTTTTTTTGTTTTGTTTTGTTTTGTTTTAATTTCCTGTCACCTGTTTTATTTCAGGAACATTCACATTTCTATAGCTGCAAAAATAGTTACAAAAATATAAAACTTAATAAACAGCAATATTTCCATTTCAAATTTGGGGATTTTGTGATGTGAGCTAATCTTACTGGAGTTAGATAATATCTCAAAGTGGTTTTGATTTGCATTTCTCTGATGATTAAAGATGATGAGCATTTTTTCATGTGTGTGTAGACTGTGCACCTGTCTTCATCAGAGAAGTTTCTGCTCAAGTCTCTTGCCCACATAGAAATGGGGTTATTAGTTCTTTTCTTATTGATTAGTTTGAGTTCTCTGTGGATTCTATTTATCAGACCTTTGTCAGAAGCATAACCTGCAAAAATCTTCTCCCATTCTGAAGGTTGTCTATTTGCTTTACTTACTGTGCTCTTGACTGTGCAAAAGCTTTTTAGTTTGATCAGATCCCAGTAATGTATTTTTGGTATTGCTTTAATTGTCCAGGGAGTGGGGTCCTCCTCATAAAATATTTTCCATGGCTGATTTCTTCAAGTGTTTTCACTGCACTCTCTTCTAGTATTTTTATTCTTTCATGTCTTAAGTTTAAATCTTTTATCCAGTGAGAATCAATTTTTGTTAATGGTGAAAGTTGGGGGTCCAGTTTCAGTCTTCTATAGGTCGCCAGCCAGTTCACCCAGCACCATTTGTTAAATAGGGAGTCTTTCCCCCACTGAATATTTTTGATAGGCTTGTCAAAGATCAAATGACAATAAGTAGCTGGGTTCATGTCTTGGTTCTCTATTCTGTTCCATAAATCTATACCTTTCTGTTTTTGTGCTAGTACCATGCTGCTTTGATCACTATAGATTTATAGTATAACCTGAAGTCTGGTAATTTGTTTTTATTTCTGAGTAATGTATTGACTATTTGAGGGTTTTTTTGATTCCATATAAAATGAAGCACTATTTTTTTAAAACTCTTTAAAGTATAACAGTGGTGCTTGAATAAGGATTGCATTAAATCTGTATATTGCTTTGGGTAGTATGGACATTTTAATACTGTTGATTCTTTCCAGTCATGAGCATGGTATGGTTTTCCATTTGTTAACATCTTCAGCTATTTCTTTTTTCAGAGTTTCTTCTCTTTATAGAGATCTTTCACGTCCTTTGTTAGGTCAATTCCCAGATATTTCTTCTTCTTTGGCAATACTGGAAAAGGAATAGAGCCCTTTACTATTTTTTCAGCTTAACTATTGTTGGTATATATGAAAGCTACAGATCTGTAAGTATTGATTTTGTATCCTGAGACACTGATTTATTCCTTAATCACTTCTAAGACCTTTGTAGTGAGTCCCTGGGGTTTTCCAGGTATAAAATTATATCATCAGCAAAGAGTGAGAGTTTGATCTCCTCTGACCCTATCTGTATACCCTTGATCGCCTTCTCTTGCCCTATTGTGATGGCTAAGACTTCTATTACTATGTTGAATAGCAGTGGAGACAGTGGGCATCATTACTTGGTACCTGATCTGAGTGAAAATGTTTTTAATGTTATTCTATTTAATATGATATTGGTTGTGGGTTTGCTGTAGATGGCCTCTATCAGTTTAAGAAATGTTTCTCTTATACCTGTTTTCTTAAGTGTTCTAATCATGAAAGGATGCTGGATATTATCAAAAGCTTTTTCTGAATCAATTGAGAAAATCATATGATCTTTGTTTTTATTTTATTTATGTGATGTATTATTTTATAGATTTGTGTATGTTGAACCAACCCTGTAACCCTTTAATAAAACCAACTTGATCATGGTGTATAATTCTTTTATGTGCTGTTGAATTCTGTTTGCTAAGATCTTATTGCATATTTTGGCATCAATATTCATTAATGATATTGGTCTATAATTGTCTTTCTTTGTTGGATCCTTTCCTGGTTTGGGGATCAGGGTGATATTTGCTTCATAGAATGTGTTGGGAAGTAATCCTTCTTTTTCTACACTTTGGAAAAGATTGTATAATATAGGTATGATTTTCTCTTTAAAGGTTTGATAGAATTTGAATGTGAAGCCATCTGTTTCTGGACTTTTCTTTATAACATTAGTTTTGAAGCCTCTGGTCGCTGATGTTTTGCAGAGCAGACCTTCTAAACTTTCCCATGACACAGGGACCAGCTCAGGGTAGTCTCCTCTGCACCTTAGGTTAATATGCAACCCTGTGAGGGACTCTCAGGGCTTCTTCTCACAGACAGGGAGCTCTAGGATTACACCCCTCCAAGCCCAAATGTCTCTGAAGCCCTTGTCTTTGTCCTGCTAAACTCTTTTCATTCCTTGTATCCAGTGTAACCCACCATAAAGAGGAGGGTACATCAGATTAGCAGCCATCCTGGTATAAACTATGCTTTGGCTTGTAAGGGCCTTGAAGAGCTGCTAAACCTTCCATCTGTCCTGGAGGTAATACTGCCTTTGTGTGCAGTCTTGAGGAATGACCTAAACTTTGTTTTGCTTCTCTAAGCTGTTGTGTGTTTATTTCCTCCAGGGGAGCTGGGCTTGCTGTGCATGTTGCTGGGTACAGTAATGGAAGCAATGGGTTCTAAAGTGAAAATTAAGAGCTCCCAAGAAAATACAGACCTTAATATGCTATATGCAAATATATGACAATATAGGAATGGGTACACATGTTACTGAGAACAAAAAGCTATCCCAAGTAGGGGACTCCTGGTCACATCCTCATGCTAGACAGCATCTGGGAACTGTAGACCATTCTTCTACTCAGTTGTGAGGGGGTCCTGTCTGGGGGCTTCTCCTCAGCTTCCTTCTTTGTTTTCCACCAAGAAACTATTGCTTCCTCATGACTACACTTTAGAAACACTGGGGAGCTTTCAGTATCAACCCTGATTCTGACTTAAATTACTGGGGTAGAGGGACGAACCAGGTATCAGAGCTCTTTAAAAAGCTTCCCTCTCCCCCAGGCTGATTACGACAGGCAGCCAGGGGTGAGATTCACAGCCCAAGATCAGTGTCTCCCCAAGAAAACCATCTCATAAAGATGACTGAGAGCGGATGTTATAGGGGGGTGGAGGGGTCACTGGCTGAGTCATTGGTTCAGTCACCATTTATTAAGGATATCCTGTTTTGACACAAATCCTCTGTAAAGAAAAGTCTAACTAACCTGCTTAAGTTGTAACTACCGTGTTTCCCCCAAAATAAGACATCCTCCAAAAATAAGACCTACTTACAGGTTTCCTTCTGGGTGAAATATAAGGCATCGCCCAAAAATAAGGCCCGCCCCCCCCCCGGCTCTGTCTCAGAATGAAAATTAATTTACTGTAAACTGGTTGCTAGGGCTGCCCTGACTGGCGTCTAGCAACCAGTGACATTACCCGGAGTCCTGACGTCACTGCTGTGTGGAGGCAGAGCCGAGGTCAAAGTGAGTGGTGAGCACGGGATGGGAGAGAAGAGGAGACTTTCACAGATGCGTATAGAAGAACAGAAGGATCACAGCAGATAGGTGGCAGAGAACAATAAATGTGTACTGTATTATTCTTCATGGAAAAATAAGACATCCCCTGAAAATAAGACCTAGCACATCTTTGGGAGCAAAAATTAATATAAGACACTGTCCTATTTTGGGGGAAACAGGGTAGCATCAGTTTTATTTTTCAAATATATTTCACCTGTTGAGATCACGTTAACTCAAGCATTACAGAGCCACCTATGTTTTCATCTGGGTCCCTGTCATCACTCAGTCTGTTCCCAGCCAGTTGCTTTAAAGATTGCAGGTGGATTTTATATCCCTGGCATGAAGAACTGAATTCAGAGACAGAGCTCTGACAATGTTTCTCCTGTTAGCTGAATAATTCTGAACAAATCACATCACTTTGAGTTCTCTCAGCTTCTTTCTCTGCAGTAAGAAATGCCCTCATAATGTACAAGGGTGGTGTGAGAATTGACATGAGTTCCATGTAAGTCCTTTGTACACTATAAATTGCCACACAAAAGAATTGCTGGTACCAATTATCTTTTTGCTGGGATCTAAAATCTGTACAGGACAGTTACTTTCTGCAGCTTTGTCTATTCATGTGCAAATGTCATTCCCACTTTTTAGCATTGAGTCGGATTTTCTACCATCCCATAGATGCAGATTTTGTTCCTTACCACTCTTCCCCTAGTCTTGGAATAATGTGTGTCCAATCTACCTGAAGCTGCAAAAACACACGTTTCCTTGCCTCATGGTACCTGCAACTCCCATCAACCTAATTACCTCTTCCTTTTGGCACAATGCCCTGGTGCATAGCAATCTTCAGGCCAGAGGGTGTCCAACTGTAGCCTGAATCAGAATCACTCACAGGTCTTGTTAAATGGACAGCTGGCTCCACCCCAGAGTAAAATCAGAGAATTTGCATTTCTAACAAGTTCCCAGCCAAAGTCCTGAAGGCACTGGTCTGAGCCCCACACTTTAAGAACTTCAGACAAATAACTGTAAACATTTGCTTATATAAAACTGTATCTGAAAACATCCAGATTTTTGCATCTTTTAGAGACCTTCTCTCATTCTTAACCAAAGACTTTAGGTCTTTGGACTTGAGGGCTAATACATGTCATGGTACTGATTGTTGCTTCTGCTTGACATCTGGGGAAAATATTTTGATCTTCAAAACAAAGTAAACAAATCAGGATGAAACACCAGATCCTGAGCTTATAATAAATACATCTTTTAAAGCTTTATAATAAGGTGGGTTTTTTCTCAAATCTTATTAAAATCATGATTAGCACTAAATTTGTATCATAGTTTTCTGGTTTATTATAAACTCAGTCAAAAGTCCATACTGCAGGACATTGTGTAAAATAAGCTCTAATGGTGCATTTGATGTACCCCCTGCTGCTGTATTTGGATGTTAATTTTAAAATTTAAAATATGCCATACCTTCTTTAGGACAAAGTGGATAAAAAATGGCACAGGCCATTACACTGGCATTATTTCCATAATCCAGGGAACTCAAGGGGTGTTACAACCTTCAACTTGTTAAAGAAAAAGCAAAAGGTTTTCTTCATATTTTGAAAGAAGAGAGTCTTGGTTTTGAATAGCATGTACTAAAAACAAAGATTATTTCCTATAAAAAGAAAATCAGCTTAATCCTTTTTTAAAAATACAGGTGTTTGCCCATGAGGGCTTGCATTTTTTTTTTTTTTAATTAACACAATAACTAAGAAAATGCCAGGAAGGCTGTATCAACCAGTGTGATGAAAATGTGTCAAACTGTTTATAAAACCAATGTATGGTGCCCCATGATCGCATTAATGTACACAGCTATGATTTAATATTAATTAAAAAAAAAAAAAGAAGTGGAGGGGAAGGGGAGCCAAGGGGGGGGGGTTTGACAGGACTTGCATTGTTGATAGGATAGTTGGAGACCACCTGTAATGATCTCTCCTCTCTCACAGGATGTCATTATGAGAAACATTTTCTTAAAAATCACCTTCAAATGACCCCTCTGGGGCCCTTTATTTGAGTTTTTCTGACTGTCACTGTGATTTAATAACATGAGGTTGGGTCTCTCACTGTTTGTTGAGGGGCTAGCTGAAGGCTGATGTGGGTAAAATATTCTACCATTGCCAGGGCTCGGGGTCAAAGGTGACCCCATTTCCCCTTTGAGGAAAATGGTACATATTTTTTATATATGTTAAAGTCATTTTATTTACCTCAGCACAGACTAGGAGTGGATTTAAACCTTCAGCTGGAAAAATGTCCCTCCATTTGCAGACGTGTGGGGCCGAACATGGAGGTTCCCAGTCTCCACCTTTTTGTCCTTATCGTCCTTTTCTGCTGTCTAGCTGTCTATTTCTAGGTCACTAACTATCTCAAAATTTAGTGGCTTACATCAACAGCCATTTTATTACATCCCACACAATACTGTGGCTTAGGAAATTGGTGAAGGACCAGCTGGGTGAGCCTCCTGCTCCCTGTGATGTAGGGTGGGTTCCCCTGGAGATGTTCTGCTGGCAGCTGGGCTAGTTTGGAGAGCTGAGGACAGCTTCAGGCCAGCCTGCAGTCTGAGCTGGGATGGGCAGGTCGGCTGTGTCCCTTCTCCTCATGGCTTCTCCATGCAGCCAGTCTGGAATTCCTTGAAGAAAAGTGGTCTTAGGGTAATTGGATTTCTTAGATGATAGCTCAGAGCTCCAGGAACCAGTGTTGCAGAAGACCAAAGCAGAAGTTGAACACTTTTACAACCCCAGTCTCATAAATTACACAGCTTCATTTCCATTGCAATCTATGGTCAAAACAAGTCACTAATTTCATCCCTGAATCAAGAGAATGGACACTGAACTCCATCTCCCACTGGCAAAGAATTTGTAGTCATTTTTAATCAACCACACATACCTCTCCAAAGATTGATTCCTTTTTTTTTTTTTTTTTTCTTTGTTAGTTTGAAGTTACTTATCCTCTGGTGCTTCTCAATTCTTTCATAGTCAAGCCAGACCAGATGACTATTTCTGGCCAGTCTGGGGTCTCCACTTACTGTGTGAGTTGGGCAGTGTGTGTTGAGTTGAGAGAGCCCCCAAGATCGCAAGACCCAAGGAAATTGAGTTAAATCACTGCCCAAAGGACAGCTGCCTTCCTAGTGGAATTTATAGAGCCAAAAAATGCTGAATTCTTAAAAACAGAATGTCCTGAGGACTTCTGAATTATCTTCCTTGGAGTCTGTGTGCAAACACATGGTTATTTAGTGACCATACAAGTGGATACAACATAGGCAGAAATTTTCTCCCAACCCATCCCCCACAGATGTGGCTCCAGCTTGAGGCACGCAAGACCTGACTTCCCCTTGACTTGCTACCATAATCCTGACGCCACCTTGGAGTTGGTGAATAACAACTCTTCAAACCTGCAAGTAAAAAAATGGCTTCCAGTAAAACTACATTGCAATATATAGTATATACATTGCAAGATATATATACTTAAAATCTGGGTCTTGTTTTTTTATTGACTAATGTGAAGAAATAACTGCACCCAGATAAATTCAGTCTGATATGTTCATTTTGAAGGTGATAGTACTGAAAGAGCTGTTGTGGGGCTGTTGCAACAGCAGGTGGTTACTTTGAGCGAATAAATAGAAGCTTTCTTCAGTTGCTTCTTTTGTCAGAACAGAACATTTGATACCATGGGTATAGTATTTCCTTTGCACTAGATAACAGCTTTTCTAAATGCTAGAGGAAATTTTCATGGCCACTATTCAATCAGAAATTGTGTTTAATTCATATGCCTAAGGACCATTCTGGTCTTTTGTTTGTTTGTTTTTAATTTGTTTTTGCATGTGCATACATAAAATGCATATGTAAATGATTTTCTTTGTTTTTAAACATTCACCAAAACAAACATCATGGGTGAGCCCATGTGTCTGCTAGGCCATCATTCTGAGCAACCTAAGAATTGAAAATTTTCCTGAAGCCATGACATTTTAAATTAAATAGTTGATTGGTAATTGGACAATTGAAATGGATAATTTAAAGGCAGCTATTTCAGAAACTGTATCTATATGTATAGTTGTATGCATGCAAGATTACATTTGCAAAATTCTTAAAAAAAAAACTTTTATCATTGCCAATAACCTCCCCAGCCAGATGAGGAAACCAGACAAATCCTGGTGTGTTCTAATAAACACACCTGTAATGAGGTAAATAAGCAGGACCAAGTTAAATGGATAGGGATGATTCCCTGGTGAGCCATTCCTTAACAAAAAGTTAAAATCCCTGTGCTATATGAACTAAAAGATCATGTTAATGGATTATCTAAAGCTTGGCTCATAGAAACCTAATCAGGTGGGTAAGAGATGTTGGCAGTTTCGGACCTGCTTGACATAAATGGGTGAAGAAATGTGATCATCTGAACTATTGACTTGAGTATTTTTTTTCCTCACTCCAACTCACCCCTTACATGTAGGCTCAATCTTTTCGGTATTTGGGTTATCGGTTCAGTAGAAACCATGAAGAAACAACTCCATAGTAATCAGAATGTTATCCAACTGTATAGTGTTTATATGGTGAACGGTGGTCAAAAAATAGTTTTATTTCCAAAAGGAAAAGAAATTTGCACCAATCATTTTTTAGGTACCCCAGCAGTGCACTGTGAGTCCTTGCAGTAAGGTTGGCTGGTGGATGTTATTTCCAGGAATTAGTGTGGAAGAGTGGCTGTGAGCTTCCCACATGCTGTCTTCCCTTTTGGGGTAGACTGTGGAGGCTGTGTGTTGACATAGTAGACACACACAATCACTTAGAGCCCCATCATTGCTGAAGCCCTGCATGCAGGGCAGCTACCTGGGGGAACTGTCCAACCTCCATCTGTGTGGCTAAGTACCTTGCATGTATAGCCCAGAGACTTGGGATTTGTCTGTCACCTGGCCTAGCCCTGCCAATACACAATTCTTTGTTGTGTTAGAAATTACCTTTAATAATGAAACATTCACAGTTCATTTAACAAAGTATAAAGTTATCCATTGTCTCTACCCTCCTCCCAAGCAATAAAAGTATCTTTGAATCTTAATTCTGATCTCCATGTCATACAACATTTTAGTTTCACCTTTATTTATAACCTCAGGATGGGTCATTATTACCCTTACTAATATTGTTTAAGACAAATATTTTTTTCTTCAGATTTACCTAAAAATTTTACAATTTTTGCTCCCTCCGTGTTTATTACACTCCTTTAAGTTTCATGTCTTCCACTGAAGTGACTAGTTTCAGAAAAAGAAGGTAAAGTTTCTAAATTTTAGTTTTTCTGAAATAGTTTTATTTCATCTCTGCCTTTGAAAAAATAATTTTAAGAAGATGTAGAATTCTAGGTTGTTAGCAATTTCCTCTCAGTACTTTAAATAATTACATCACTGAATTCCATTATCTGTACCAGGATCCACAAATATTTTCTTAAAAAGCAAGACAGTAATATTTTAGGCTTTGCAGACCATGCGGGTTGCTATCGCAAGTATTAACTGCACTCGTCTAGTGAATGCAGCCATAAAGGTATGCTAATGACTGCGTATAACTGTGTCAATAAAACTTTATTTGCACAAAAAAGCCTCTGGACCATGGGCTGGCATTTGCCATCTTTGCCAATAGAATTGAATGGTCTGCTCTAACTGTTCTTTCTTCTCTAACGCAGTCTACTTTATGCTCCCTTCTTTGCCTTTGGCACTCAACATCCTGGTGTAATTTATTTTATAAATGATTCCCTCTCCAGACCAGTATTTCCTGAATCTAAGGAATCTAAGGAGCCATATCCTTAATGAATCTGGAAGAACTACAGTTATTACCTCTTCAACCACTGTGTCTCCTCTCTCTTTCTACTTTTGCCTTCTGAAACTCATACTAAATCTATGTTAAAACTTCTATCTCAACCAACACATCACTGATATTGTTTCATACTCTCTGTTTTTTTTTCTCTGCATTGTATACTTCTTAGATATTTTTTCACTCATTAGTTCTTTCTTTAACTGTGTCTAACATGCAGTTTTATACCCTATTAATTTTTAAGAACTACATTTTTTTATTTCTGTAAGTTCTCCTGCCTCTTTTAAAAATCTGCCTTTCTTTTTCCTAGTATTTTGTTCTGTTTTTAACATTTCACCTTTTATGCTTTTAATCACTTAAAAATATTTTATAGTGGTTTTTGTCATAATTTTATCATCTGAAGTTTTTGAAGGTCTAATCCCACAGCTAATTGCTTCTATTGACTTTTATTCTTAGTGAATTATTTTCTCCTTGCTTTATGATTGTAGATTGTGAGTTCATCATCATCAGAGCTTTATCTATGGGAATCATGTGTGAACTTGTCCCTTCAAATAAGGCTTACATTTACTTCTGCCAGAAATGCCAAGATGATGTCATCCAAAACCATTCTGCATATGATCTGCTTGGCTTGGGAATTACCATGCTACTCCAACAATATAAATTTGATCCCCAAATCCACATCGGCTGCAGACAGAATGTCATGAATTCTATGACAAGAATGTCTCCCCATTCAGAGCTCATATTAGAACAGAGAGGATGTCACTGACAGCATAAGCCTTTACCTGTTTCTGACTTGATGTGTCAATCTCAGTTTTAAATACGTAGCTCTCTAGGGCCCAAAGACACACCTCATCTCCTCAGCTGATATCTGCATTAAAATCCACCAGCCACCTTCCCCAAGGCAGGGCAACTGCAGAGGCAGCTCATACTCCCTGTTTTTCATTTCCTTCTTCTTCTTAACTACCTGTAAATCTCCTGTACATTTTTAATTTTTATTTTTCTGCAATATAAAGGATATTTTTTTATCTTATCCAGTATCCCATAAGGTAGAAGAAAGCAAAGCTTTCAAGTTATATATTCTGCATTATCATCAGAAGAGATGCCTGTAATTCTCTAAAATTTATTAGTTCAGATTCGCTTTGGAAGCAATCTAAAGCCATGGTATAAATGTGTTATCCTTAAAGGTAATAGGCCTGGATTTAAATCCATCCTCTAACACTAAGTCATCATTTGCCTTTCACCTTACTGAGTCCCAGTTACCTTGTTTTTAAACCAAAATAATAATTCCTGTTCTTATTAGTCAGTTCAATTGCAGGGAAAAAGTTATTTAAACTCTCTAAAGCAGTAAGGAATTCCACACAGAGAACTGGACGCTTATGAAATTGTTGCCGAACCCAGAGTAGCTGGCTCTTGTCTTCGTCTCTGGGACTGATGCCCAGAAATGGGGAACTAGCCCCCCAGGGCAGCTGCTGCCTTCTATAAGCAGGGTATTAGCCATGATGCAGGATTAGGAAGGCCTTGCACTGCAGCTTGTCCACATAAGCAGAATTTAGACCCCCAACGCTGCCTGGGCCCTGCCTTTCAACATCTACAAGTACTGGACACTGGAACGCTGCTGGTGACAGATTCCCCAAAACCACACGTGCCAGCCGCAGGTCAACCTTCTGTCGTGTCTGCCCGCAAATCTGCACCAGGGTTTCTAGTTGAAAGAGAATGTCACATTTGGTTCTATCCCTGCAGGGAAGTTAGGAAGGGAACCTTCCAGCTCTCCAGGCCCTGTAGAACAGCATGCTGAGAGAGCCAAATTGTGGTCTCCTCCACAGACCCGGGAGGCTCGGCAGGAAGAGGAAAGCAAGCTGGCACCGAGCTCAGCCTGCAGCAAACACCCTGTCTCTTCCCAGGCCCTGAGCACTTCCAGACATCACCCAGCCAGGCAGAATTTGTGCCACAGCCTGAGGAAACTCATTCACACTTGGAGACATCCATTTCACCAAAATTGAGTTATTTTATGAAAATAGACTTAAGGCAGTGATTTGGAGATTAAACCAATGGTTCTCCTCCACAAGGCAGCCTTACTTGATCAGGCCAGCAAGCATAGCAGCCACCACATCATCCCAAAAGCTATTGTTACATTCAACAGTGGAAAGCACAGCTGCTTCAGGGCAGTGGCTCAGGACAGATCAACGTGGAGGGGGCAGCAGCAGTGGCAGGCACACAGACCCTCAGGTTCTGAATGGGCACAGTGGACATCAGTCATGGGGCCAGCGAGGGGCAGGTCTAGACTCCTCAGCTGAAGCCATTTCTCCCTCCTGCTGGTATGAAATGTCTCCCCCAAAACCTAACCCCGCTAACCCCCTCTTCTTCATCCTGTGTAATGTGGAATTCAGGAACAATGGGGCAAAGGAGTAAAAGGATGTAAACACTCTAGTTGAAGGGATTTGGTATATATACAAAAGAAACAGCTATGCTAAAATAATATAAATTTTACAATATAATAAAATAAAACTCCTCCAAATAGCTTTCTCCAGACACCATGAAGGATATGGCCTAAGTATTACAAAAGAGGCTGGTCAGGCAAGTATGCATCAGAGCATACAACTTAGGGGATTGAAACGGACATGAGAGACTAGAAGTGGAGGTGGCTTCTCCATGCTGTGTGACTCAGTGTGGCATCACCTGTCTCCTCTGTGACCCACATCGATGACTCTCCAGAGCTGTCACAGGGAGTCCACAGGGTCCTCATGTCTGTGTTTACCTTGTTTGATCCTCCTAGTGATTTCTGAGGAAGGTACCTGACAATTTATTTTGCTCCTGGAGAGAGCTGCCAGTCTGGACATCTTAAGGTAAGTCTTATCTTCTGAGGGAGTAATAGAGAGAGATCTGGACCCCAAAATCAATTTTATCCCTAAACAAATATCAGAACTGATTATAAAATGAAATGATAAAAACAGAGCACAAACACATGCTTTGCAAAGATGTATAAAGGCTTTGCAGCCAAATTTTCAAGACGTTAAGCTCACAATTGTTTGGGAGGTCAGGGGTTTCTGCCTGAGCTATACGGCTACAGAATCTTGTGACAAACCTGGTGAAAGTAGACTCAGATGGCATATTCTTTTCTTGGCAAAGCTCCTGGACTCAGCCCCCATTCAAAATCAGGATCCTTGGTGCACATTTTCTCTTTGCCAGCTAGTAGTTCTCCCCTGCCTCTAAAATCAAGGAATGAATGGCAAATGCCAGGCTGGAGATGTTTTTATCCAGCCTCTAAAAATATTTAATTCTTCCCATTTGCATCTTTGCTGTGTTTCCTTCCTTTTGCACAACGACTCCGGCATTAACTAGTACTGGAGGCCACCCATGTGACCATCACAGAGTCTCTACCATGCCCAGTGCACGGGAAGCTGTCCTAAGACAGAGACCTAACACTTCACAGCCCCTGCTGGGCAAGTGGCAAGGGGTTAAATAACTTTGTCACTCTGTCCTTGATTTCAATTCTCCCTAACTAAAAATATGTCTTATCTTTGGCTCACTGTGCAAACCCTCTAATGACAATAATAATAGATTTGTTGAACATATAAAAAGTATCAGGTATGAATAGATATATAGCCAAAGAAATTAAACAAATGGCAAATAAGTGCACAACCAGATCAATGTCCCTAATGCCACTGTGCTACACACTTAAAAACAGTTACGATGGTCAATTTCATGCTATGTGTGTTTTACCCCAATTAAAAAAAAAATATTTTAAATGGCAGACATTATGTTTAGTGGTTCACACACCCCAATAGCTTACTCGTGTTCTCCCTCCAGCCCCTGGAGACAGGTGTTACCTGCCTCTGGTTGCCAGGAGCCAAAGCTTAAAAAAAGAGTTTTCTCCGGAAAAATACTACAATAAATCAATTACAACAAGACAGGCAAGAAAAACATCCTGACCATTGGATTACCACACCTGCTCCTGGAATTCCCCACCCTCTCATACCCCCGAGCACACCTCCCCCCTCTGCTTGTGTTTAAATAGCTGTTAAAAAATAAAGTTTTGGGGGGAGTTTGATCAGAATCCTGTCTTGCTCCCCATTCTTGGTGCCTCTCGTTCCCTTCTTCCACTCTCTCCCTCCATATCCTAGGTCCCTGCTGAACTAGCCCCACAGGCTGGGGCACCAAATGCCTAGGGCTTGAATTAGAAGTAAGCCCCATAAAGGCAGATTGCCATCACTCAGGCACAGACTCCTTAGCCAGAGGAACAGCCAGGGCTCACAGCTATCTGTGAGAGGGAAGTTTGGATAGAGCTTGGACTTGTGGTCCCACAAGGACACATGCTCACAAGGACCCTTGGGGGGCAGGATTTCTGTGGGAGTGGAAAGAGGAGTGGGTGGCCCATCTCTGCCTGTTTTGCCATGCTCAGTACAAAATTCTGAAGATTCAGAGTATTGCACATTAGAACCTGGCCTTTCAGGTTAAGACAACTTATCAAGGTGAGATGACAGAACATATTTTTTTTTAAGCTTGCCAACTTGGGTTGCAGCTTTTACAATGTGGACATACCAGCATGTGAGTTTGCATCTATACTCTTGCCCAGGCTCTTCAGGCCTGTCCGTACATATTGAATGAGTAGTTGCCTCATCTCAGCACTTTTTAGGGCTCCTTATCATGGAGCTTTCAAATTCCTGTTTCAAATTCCTGTGGTTGTTATCTCCACCCATCACTCTCTCTTCACCCAGCATTTTGTCTGGGAGACTGTGGCCCACAGTGAAGGCTCCTTGGTTTCTTGGGGGCCTTGGAGCAAAAATCTCACGACAACCTTCTCCCGCATCAGCCCCCTTGCACCCAGCCTGAGTTCCATGGCCAGATTTCTATCCGTTCCTTGCTCCTCTGTCTTTGCACATCACTTCCTCTCCACCACCACTGCACCTGGGTAGCTGAGGCGTCTTCACTGTCGGCAGAATGAAGTCACTAGTCTCAACTGGGCCTATCCTGCACCGTAAGTCTTATAGCTTCATCTCTCAGCCTCTCCAATAATGGTTAGATCCTTCTCCACCCCCTCAAATCTCTGAAATCCCCTCTCTACCTCACTCTTAGTAGCTAATCTTGCTTCTTATTCCTCAGAGAATATAAACTCCAGCCCTTTGGAAACCGCTCAGTGTCTTGGTTCTAAATCTGCAAATCTTGGGGCAGCCTCACCACCGCGCCCTCCCAGGCCAGTCACTGTGGTGCAGGCAGAGTGCAGGGTCCTCTACCCCCCTAGCTCCTCAACTCGGCATCCTCAACCCCTCCCGCAGCCCTAAACATGCTCTAGTTTCTTCGGTTAGAAAAAACAAACTTCTTCCGTGAACTTTCCCTCCAGCCGCTCTGCGGTTGTGTGATTCTTCTCCTGTCCTCCACTCTCCACTCCAGTGTGGCCTTTGCTCCCAACCTCCCATTAGAGCTGACCTCTCTGGTGTTGGGTCCCACTGTCCACTTTTCAGTCCCTGTGTTACACACGTGGCTGAAATTCTTCTCTCCTCAGTGTTTTGGACATGCCATTCTCCTGGCTTTCTTCTGACCGTTAAGCCTCAGTTTCCTCTTCTGGCTCTTTTCTTTCTACTCAGTCTCTGAATGCTGAAGACCTCTGAGCTCCTGCCTTCGTCCTTTCTTACTCTCTCTCCCTAGGATCTCACTCCCTGCTGCCGCTCAGCCCGGATTGCTCTTCCGTGCTCCAGCTTCAGATTTCTCTGCCTACTCAACATCTTCCTTATTCGGATGTCACTTAGGTAGCATGAAGTCAACATAATCTGAACTTAACTCTCCCTGTCCTGGCTGTGCTGATGCCACATTCTCCTGACAGCCCCTCTTTCCTTCCTTAACACTCCATTATCCATCTTATCTTCCCTCTCCTCCTTCCAGAGCCTTGGGAAGGCTGAGTTTTCTGGGGCGCCAGTCTCCAACGGGCGCTGAAGCTTCTTGGAATGAATCAGAAACAGGGTGTCGGTTTGCCCAGGTTTTCATTCCTGTCTCCTGTAACTGGCCAAATGTCAATGAATACCATTCCAAGTTGATATATACATTAACTATCTTATTTTTAATTTGAATATGTGACAAGAAAAAAATTATATTTACTTTTCTCTACTGCCTGCTAGCACAGGATATTTCAATGCAGAATGTGGATAATTTCTTCATTCTTTAAGGCTGTGACATACTTGAAAATGGTGATAAGCAGTGGTTGGAATATCAGAGTTGGAGTCAGGTGCTGGGACAGACATATATTTTCAGAGGTTACACTGGAGAGCAGAGGGGCAAGAGTTCAGAAGCTGGAAAACAAAAACAGGTAAGAGAAAGATATTTAGGGAAAGAGACTTTTTTTTCCTTTCTTTCTTTCTTTTTCTTTCTTTCTTTCTTTCTTTCTTTCTTTCTTTCTTTCTTTTTTTTTTTTTTTGGAACAGTGTCTTGCTCTGCTTCTGGGCTAGAATGTAATTCCATCATCATAGCTCACTGTGACCTCTAACTTCTGGGCTCAGGTGATCCTCTTGCCTGAGCTTCCCAAACAGCTGGGACTAGAGGACCATGCCACCACACCCAGCTCATTATTCTATCTTGTAGAGATGGGGTCCCATCTTACTCATACTACTCTTGAACTCCTGGCCTTAAGCAATCCTCCAACTTCAGCTTCCCAGAGTGGTAGGATTACAGGTGTGAGCCCACCATGCCCAGCGAGAGACTTCCTTTTCAGAAATCTTTTATTTGCTGATGCTTCCTAAATTTATTTTTGTAGCTAAGACCTCACTCCTGAGTTCCAGACTTGGAGCCATCTGGCAATTAAAGCTAGCATTTATAAAGCAATTCTTAACTATACCCCAGTTAGCTAAGCTAAGCTCCTCACTTGAGTTATGTCTCACAGGCATCTCAAATTCAACCAAAACAATATTCCTCTCCCACCTGCCATTCCTGGACCTCTCCCTCTCACCACATTCACCTCTACAGTATTCCCTTTCTCTCTGCCCTTGTGCAGGTAATAAATCACCCTGGTCCCCTGCGCAGGTGTAATAAATCACCATCTGATTTATACCTGAAGTGGGGTCCGAGTCTTTCTTCAGGTGGCAAATGAGTACAACAGTGAGTCTCTGCTCCCTCCTGCCTATGGACTCTGGCTAGTGCTTGCCAGAGGTACCTGACAGCTCCATCCTAAATTGAATCCTCTGTAGCCCAAATTACAATAATTCAATAATTATAATTATTGTAATGGAATTACAATAATTCAAAACAAATTGAATTACTCCAAAAAGGTGCTTTATTATTCATTCAGTGGACATTTATTGAATGTCTACTATGTGCCAGGCAATGGCCTACCCACTGGATGCTACATACTAAATTTTATAGACAATGTACTCTATGCATCATGTAGGTTAAAATGAGTACCATACCTATATTTTCTATCCTTTACATGTTGTATTAAACATTACACACGACGTAGTCTATATACAATGAATAATATACACAATATATTACAAGAGTATTACGTATACTAAAACAATGTTTTGCCATACAGAGATTTATAAGAGTAAATATACATCGAATGAGTGAATATAATACTTACTCAACACCATATTATATTCTAGCAGAGCCTGGTTGTTGAGGATTTATTCTTCCAAATTCTTCCCCTTTCCTAGCCCTGTCTTTAAGGGTGTTTTCCTTTTTTTTTAACCAGCTTTTGTGGGTTCTTTGGATAGGTGAATTTATTGGCCTACCCCAGTCTGAGCTCTAGGACAGAACACACACGGACCCGAGTGTGCCCCAGGGACAGAAAGGCTGACGACTGGCAGTGAACCCCCAGAATTTCAAGGCCAGCCCTGGGCGTAGAGGAAAGTCCACCATACCTCCAAGCCCACCCCGAGATGGGCCTGGCATGCTGCCAGCTTCCTAATACTCTTTTGGTTTCTGGAGAACAAAGTTCAGAGGATCTTGAAGTCCCAGAACTGGACAGATAGGGTGTTAGTGACAGAGTGCCTAGCCCAACTCTCTCGGAAACCACAGGCCCTGCTCCCTACTTCCCAGATCTTGTAAGACAGGCTCGGGCTCTGACTGTTCTTTAATTCTTAGTGGCAACACACCCTGCCTTGTTTTCCTGGGTTGTCCCCAGCTTCATTGTTTTTGGAACAGGTAGCCAGAAAGCTAGAGGTCCCTTTCTAAGTGTTTCACCCCCCTGAGGATGGATGGAAGGAAGGAAGGAAGAGAGGGGTGGAGGATGGCGGGTGTGTGGATGAATGAATGCACGGAAGGGTGGGTGAGTGGATGGACCGACCGATGGATGAAAAAAAGGAGAGGGGCTGGAAACTGCAATCTGCGCGGTGGTCCCCGCGGCCCTCCTTCCGCTTCGGGTCGCGGCTCCTGCGCCCTGGCCAGCTGTGGTGCGCCAAGGGAGTGTGCGGGCGAGCGAGGGACTTGCCCCTAGGTAGGGGCAGCAGCGAGGGTGAGGGGAGCTGAGGGGCGGGAAGTGGGGAGGAGGGCCTTGGAGGCGGAGAGGAGCGGCGGGCGGGGAGAGGGCCCGGCGGAGGGGCAGCGGGCGCCGGCTGCAGCGCGGACAGGCGCGGGGACGCGATGTCGCCGCCGCCGCCGCCGCCGCCTCCTCGCGGGCCCGGGCTGCGCCGCCGGGGCTGAGCCGCTGCCAGAGCCGCGAGCCGAGAGGCCGCCGGGCGCGCCCGCAAGGCGGGAGGATGGGCTGCGGCGGGAGCCGGGCGGATGCCATCGAGCCCCGCTACTACGAGAGCTGGACCCGGGAGACCGAGTCCACCTGGCTCACCTACACCGACTCGGACACGCCGCCCAGCGCCGCCGCCCCGGACAGCGGCCCCGAGGCGGGCGGCCTGCACGCGGGTGAGTGAGCCCGGACCCCGCAGACCCGGGCGGCGGGGAGGGCGGCGGGAGGACTGGGGGCGCCAGGGATAGCCCGCAGCCCGGTCCGCCAAGAAATTCATGGGGAGGGGGCAGAGACTGAGACAGACTGAACCTGCCCGCTGATGGGCAGAGAGACCCACGCCCAGGGAGCCGGTGGATGAGACCCCCTTGCAGGGGGCAGATCTAGTCCCTTGAGCTTCGGGGAACTCATCACTTCTTTGCTTCGGCCATTGCTTGCTCACTGGCCAGGGATGGACGGGTGGGGGGACAGCCCACCTCTCCCGCACTCCTATCCCCCACCGCCCCACCCTCCGATCCGCCCAGGTTCGCCTCCACCTCCTCTGGTCCGTCTTCCCTCTGGCCACCTGCGTGGCCACCAGCTGGGCGACTTCTCCATCTGCTGGCCACTTGGCATCTTTCTTCTCGATTTATAGACCAGGCGCCTGACTGGGATTGCCTGGGTGGAGTCTTCCTCATCTCTTCCCCAGCCTGCCTCTTGGAAAGAAGCCCCCTTGCGGCTTCAAAAATCAGAACCCAAGTTCAAGGCAGAATAAACGCGCTCCTGCCCCATCGCTAGTCCTGCACTTGAGCTTACTTTTCAAGCAGTCCTTTCACGGTAAAGGACTCCCTTCCTAGCCCGCGGTGCCTCGCGGCTTTATAGGCGGCAGGTGAATTCATACAAGTGAATTTTGAGTATAAATTACTCTTACCTGTCTCGATCCCCACCCAGCGCATATCTAATAGGAGACAAAAATAATTTTCTGATCCAGTCACAAGTCAGGATTTTTTCTTTTTGAAAACATTTACTAATAATTATGGCACAGAGGTGAAAATTGTTGCCATAGACTGATCTTAAATAAGAGATCCGTGAGTTGGCGACATTTAAAGGGGAAAAAACCTCACTATTTACTACATGGATGTTGTCAAAAGCTAGTTCAATATTAAGATAAAATGTTTTAACTGTTTCCTGGCCTCTTTGTTGTTGACATTTTTGAATAATGAAATCTAAAATAAAAAATAAAGTAGATTTGAAGCATAATGTATATTATATAGAGGAAGAAAGAAATGTGAAGTACTTTTAAAAGACTGATAATCCTAAATTCGTGACTCCTCCATAAGAGCTATCATTTTAATCTTGAGAATAGGTTTGCTCCATCTTTTAGAACCAAAGCTGGCTCATTTTTTCACACAAACTTTGTGATTTGCATTTAAAAAATTGAGACTTGTCTGTGAAAGCTCTTCAAGGTTTAACACTGTGGTTGTCTCTAATTTTTCTGACTCATGGTGGCAATCAGTGGTTATTTTGTATTGCTGATGCTTTCAGCAAGTTACCAAATGATGTATTGGCTGAATTCAGTGTCACAATGATGATAAGACATGAGCCTTCCAAAGGGACCTGATGTATGTTAGATGTAACAGCGTTTCCCGAGCAGGTATGATAGTTCTCAGCAGAGTCAAAGGCCAGACCTGTACTCCAAGGAAATAAAAGTTAAAAGATCTAGCATGAAATAAACCCCTATGGAATAGTTGTCTTGGTGACTGTCAGTATATGGTGTGCATGTGTGTTGATGTGTGCATATGTATGGGTGTGGAATTAGTATGGGATGGCTAACTATGTACATATATGGTTCTCACGTCTTTCCAAACATTTAATTCATTTATTACTCTGCCATCCTAACTCATATTCCATCAATCTTAATCAGGTCCCTGAAACAGGTGGGGCCTGGGACAGGCACACTCAGTTATGGTTTCCTGCCCAATGTGGGACAGCCCTACCAGGCAGGTGGTCCTGAAGACCTGGATCCTTCAACCCCAGGACAGCACCTGAAATCAGCAAGACTCTTAGATGGGCAGCATCATTTCAATTCTTTAGAAAGTCTTTTTAGTCTCAGGTAGAGGGACATTTCTGGATCAAGGCTTCCCTTGAGTGTATTGACATTCCCTAGGGATTTTGGAAGACTGGTTGATTCCTGTGGGACTTTTCAGTTTGGAAACTGGTTATAGTTAGTCAGAGGGGGTCATCAGAGAAAGTTATACATCTCTTGGGTTTCATTCACCCTGGGAGATTAGCCAGGATTTACACTTTTTATATTTTCTTTTTTTGTAAGAATTCAATAACATTTTATTGTTTGAATTTGACTGAATAATCAGAAAAAACTAGAGAATAAAGTGATGTGAATGTAGACACCAAGCTAGGAAGGAAGGTGAAGTGAAAGGCAGGGTCTGATGCAGAGCAGTACAGGCTTTCACTTATATAACGCCAGCTACGAAACAGGTACTTGTCTAAGCATACCCTATTTGATGTCGTCATCACACTTAATTCTCATCAGAGTGCTCTAAAATGTATGCTTTTTTTTTTTTTTATTGTTGGGGATTCATTGAGGGTACAATAAGCCAGGTTACACTGATTGCATTTGTTAGGTAAAGTCCCTCTTGCAATCCTGTCTTGCCCCCAAAAGGTGTGGCACACACCAAGGCCCCACCCCCTCCCTCCTTCTTTCTCTCTCTGCTCTCCCCTTCTCCCACCCCCACTGTGACCTTAATTGTCATTAATTGTCCTCATATCAAAATTGAGTACAGGATTCATGCTTCTCCATTCTTGTGATGCTTTACAAAGAATAATGTCTTCCACTTCCATCTAGGTTAATATGAAGGATGTAAAGTCTCCATTTTTTAAAATAGCTGAATAGTATTCCATGGTGTACATATACCACAGCTTGTTAATCCATTCCTGGGTTGGTGGGCATTTAGGCTGTTTCCACATTTTGGCGATTGTAAACTGATCTGCAATAAACAGCCTAGTACAAGTGTCCTTATGATAAAAGGATTTTTTTTCCTTCTGGGTAGATGCCCAGTAATGGGATTGCAGGATCAAATGGGAGGTCTAGCTTGAGTGCTTTGAGGTTTCTCCATACTTCCTTCCAAAAAGGTTGTACTAGTTTGCAGCCCCACCAGCAGTGTAACAGTGTTCCCTTCTCTCCACATCCACGCCAGCATCTGCAGTTTTGAGATTTTGTGATGTGGGCCCTTCTCACTGGGGTTAGATGATATCTCAGCGTCGTTTTGATTTGCATTTCTCTAATAGATAGGGATGATGAACATTTTTTCATATGTTTGTTAGCCATTCATCTGTCTTCTTTAGAGAATGTTCTATTCATGTCTCTTGCCAATTGATATAAGGGATTGTTGGCTTTTTTCATGTGGATTAATTTGAGTTCTCTATAGATCCTAGTTATCAAGCTTTTGTCTGATTCAAAATATGCAAATATCCTTTCCCATTGTGTAGGTTGTCTCTTTGCTTTGGTTGTTGTCTCCTTAG
>CAUYPK010052416.1:0-20784 GCA_963574355.1 Loris lydekkerianus | reverse complement strand
TTGAACCAGCCTTGAGACCCTGGGATAAATCCAACTTGGTCATGGTGTATAATTTTTTTGATGTGTTGTTGGATTCTGTTTGTTAGGATCTTATTGAGTATTTTAGCATCTATATTCATTAGTGATATTGGTCTATAATTTTCCATTCTTGTTGGGTCTTTCCCTGGTTTGGGGATCAAGGTGATGTTTGCTTCATATGATGTGTTGGGTAATATTTCTTCTTTTTCTATATTTTGGAAGAAGTTTAGTAGTATAGATACTAGTTCTTCTTTAAATGTTTCGTAGAATTCTGACGTAAAGCCATCTGGTCCTGGGCTTTTTTTTTTAGGGAGATTTTGTATAGTTGATGCTATTTCAGAACTTGATATAGGCCTGTTCAACATTTCCACTTCGTTCTGGCTAAGTCTTGTTAGGTGGCATACTTCCAGGTATTGGTCGATTTATTTCAGGTTTTCGTATTTGTGAGAGTAGAGTTTCTTGTAGTATTCATTAAGGATTTTTTGAATTTCTTAGGGGTCTGTTGTTATTTCATCATTACCATTTCTTATTGATGAAATTAGAGATTTGACTCTTTTTTTCCTGGTTAGGTTGGCCAAAGGTTTATCTATTTTATTGATCTATTCAAAAAACCAACTTTTGAATTTATTAATCTGTTGTATAATTCTTTTGTTTTTAATTTCATTTAGCTCTGCTCTGATTTTTGTTATTTCTTTTCTTCTGCTGAGTTTGGGGTTGGAGTGTTCTTCCTTCTCCAGTTGCTTGAGATGTCCATTAAGTTATTAACTTCCTCTCTTTCTGTTTTCTTGAGGAAGGCTTGCAGTGCTATAAATTTCCCTCTTAGGACTGCCTGTGCAGTATCACAGAGGTTCTGGTAATTTGTGTCTTGATTGTTGATTTGTTCCAAAAATTTGTTGATTTCTTTCTTAATCTTGTCTATAACCCATCTATCTTTCAGCATAAGGTTGTTTAGCTTCCATTTTTTTGCATGGGTATGCAGGTTACTGTTGTTATTAAGTTCAACTTTTATTCCATGATAGTCTGAGAAGATGAAAGGAATAATTTATTTATATTTTTTAATTTTCTGAGGTTAGATTTGTGGCCTAGGATGTGGTCGATTTTGGAGTATGTTTCATGGTCTGATGTGAAGAATGTGTATTCAGTTTTGTTGGGATGAAATGTTCTGTAGATGTCTGTTAAGCCCAGATGTTGAATTGTTGAGTTTAAATCTAAAATGTCTTTGCTTAGCTTCTTTTTGGAGGATCTAGTCAGCACTGCTAAAGGGCTGTTAAAATCTTCAACTACTATGGAAGTGGAGGAAATCAAATTGCTCGTGTCTGTTAGAGTTTCTCTTATAAGTTGAGGTGCACTGTGGTTGTATGCATAAATATTAATAATTGAGATGTCATCATATTGAGTAGTACATTTAACAAATACAAAGTGTCCATCCTTATCCTTAATTATTTTGGTTGGTTTAAAGCCTATTGCATCTGCGAACAAGATTGCAACGCCTGTTTTTTTCTGCTTTTTATTTCCCTGGCATATAGATGACCATCACTTCACCTTGAGTCAATAATTGTCTTTTAATGTAAAATGTGATTCTTGTATGCAGCAGATATCTGGCTTGAGCTTTTTTATCCATACAGCCAACCTGTGCCTCTTTAGAGGACAGTTTAAACCATTCACATTAATTGAGAATATTGATAAGCCTTTCGAGAGTCCAGTGGACATTTTTAATCCTTTTGCAACTGTGAAAGTTGGAATTTGATCAAAATTTTTTGAGTGGGTTTACTTTTATGGTGGAGGATTACTCTGGTCTTTATGGAGGATAGGTCTGAGAATATCCTGTATAGCTGGTTTAGTTATGGCAAATTTCTTCAACATGTGAATGTCATTGAAGTATTTAATTTCTCCGTCATAAATGAAACTCAGTTTAGCTGGGTATAGATTCCTGGGTTGAAAGTTATTTTGTTTTAGGAGATTAAAAGTCGATGACCATCCTCTTCTAGCTGAAAGGTTTCAGCAGAGAGATCTGCAGTTATTCTAATATTATTTCCCTTGTAGATAATGGTTTTCTTTCATCTGGCAGCTTTCAGAATTTTGTCCTTCATATTAACTTTAGTGAAATTGATTATGATGTGTCTGGGGGATGTCTTATTCACATAGAGTTGTGCTGGAGTTTGAAACTGTGTGCTATCTGAATTTCACATTATCTTGGCATGTCTGAAAAGTTCTACTTCATAATCTCATGGAGAAGAGACTCTGTGCCTTGTGAAGCCACTTCATCACTTTCGGGAATCCCTATAAGACGAATATTGATTTTCTTCAAATTATCCCAGAGCTGTCTGAGAGAGTGATCTGCTTTTGCCCTCCATTTTGGTTCGTCTTTGAGAGTTTAGGAGCATTCGAAAGCTTGTTCTTCGGTGTCAGAAATATTTTCTTTTGCTTGCTCCATTTTGTTACTGAGGGATTCTACTGTGTTTCTCCGATCTTTGAGGGCTGCAACTTCTTGTCTCAATGTGTCAAAATCTTTGGTCATTTGGTCTTTTTATTTTTTGAATTCTTGAGATATCTTTTGGGTTAGTGCTTGGAGTTCTAATTTGATCTTATTTGCTATCTAGATTCTGAATTCGATTTCTGACATCTCAGCTATTTTTTTGTGCATGGGATCTTGTGCTGTGTCTGCTTCATTGATGCTTGGAGGAGTTGATCTACTCTGAGTATTCATATTGCCAGAGTTTTTCTGTTGATTTTGCCTCATGATTATAGGCAGATCCCACCAGCCAGAGATGCCTAGAGTCTTATCTCCCCAGACTCCTTGTGCCCAGCTGCAGGGAAACTTACTCGGCTGCCATCTTTTATTCATCTTTGAATGATTTTCTTTCCTTTCTTTTTCTCCCTTCTTCATGTAAGAAAGTCTCCAACCTTAATTGCTGGTAGTTCATCCTTCTATACTTTTTCAGCATTTTTATGCAAATATGTGCAAATTCCCACTATCCTAAGGATGTCACATTATTAATTAATTCATTCATTATTTATTAAAATGGTCAGTATTTGTTTTCAGATATTAATAGCCTCTTATGTACTTGCTCTTTACAGAAATAATGCCATTTTCTCAAAATGCTTTCCTATATAAATTACATAGAAAAGTAACTGCAGGACAATTATACCGACTTAACTGATTGCATATAAGAGTCTATGACATACAATAAATCACTTAAAAATTATCTAATCATTTTTCTTCAAGAGGACTATGTAAACTTTTCCTTGGTTCAGATCTTGTTTTATGTCTTATAATGACATTTCATATTATTTCTCATATAAATGCTATCGTTTGCTTATTAATGGCTTCTAAGTGTTTTATAGTTTGGGACACTATTATTAGTGAGATTTTATTTTCCTAACTTATCATGGTTAGTATAGAAAAGGATTTCTTATATGTAGTAACTTTACCTCTAACTTATTTAATAATATAATGGTTTATTATGTTTGTCATTGTATTATCTCCAGAGACTTTTTATCGGCATAGCAACACAACCTTTATTCACCACACATTTCTTCCTTTCATTCTACCATAATTTGTCTCTTCTCCCTAAAAAGCCCACAAGTCCTATTCCTTTTTGTAGCTCAAGCTGCTATGTAAGCTTCAATTATCAGTCTTCTTTGAGTATATTTTGCAAGATTCCAGTGCATACGTATGTGATTAAAATACTTTTTTCTTTTGTAAATCTGTCTTATGTCAATTTAATTTGCAGCCCAAGCAAAGTACCTAGAATACTGAAGGAAAACATCCAACCAAATGATGAAGAGAAGTATGTAGTAAAAACCAAAACCAAAATAATATAGAATAATTACAATAATAAACATAATAAGGGTGATTTAGGAAAAAACCCACATGACAAATCCAGAAAAATAATTCTTCTAAAGACTGAAAATATTAGGCATATTTCTTACAAGGAAATTAAGGATAAGTTAAAAGAAAAATCACAAACACATGGTCAGGTGAATGAACAATGTGAGTATAGTTGTATAGATCAAATACATTGGAAAAACAAAGAGTAATTATGTCAAGGATTTATGGCATGTTTGTATGTTTAAAAATCATAAGAAATGATGGTATATTGTAAGATAACATAATTGACCAAAGCTAAATGAGTTAAAAAATAAAATTTAAATATGTCATTAAATAGGTTAAGAATAACAAGCAAGGAAACAGCAAATCATCTTTAATACATCCATAATGATACTGGGTCCAAACCATCTTATATGACATTTTTATAATATTTTTAAAAAACAGAGTACTCTTACATGATTAGAATTTCTGCAGTACACAGAACATAGAAAAAGATTTCTCATTGCATTTTTGACCTCAGCAGATTTCTTACAAACCTGCAAGGGATAGCATTAAAAACACATAATTAACTTTGTATATTTGTGAATTAAATTAAACATCATATACAAAAATTAAATATATCAAGATCAACTAGAGTTTATTCCTAAAATTCAAGGATAAGCTAATCAGAGAAATTCATTAGCTGATAATTAGATTAAAATAAGATAAAGATGGATTTGATAAAATTCAACATTTATTCCTGGCAAAGCAATAAAACCAGAACAGACTATTTCTCCAACATAATAAGCTAGAAATTATATTATGGCAAAAGCAGTAGACATGGTTAACATTAAAATATTCCATGGATAAAAGCATTTCTATTAAAAATCAAGAATGAGACTTAGGGTGCTCACTGTTACCTTACAATCAATGACACAAGAACATAAAATAACAAAAATAAATGTTGAAAAACAAGGGAAAATATTTTAAAATTGTTTATTTAATTGCCAACCTAACCTGCTCAAGAAAGAAAATTAAAAAATTAACCAATTTTAAAATAGTGGGCCAGGCACTGTGGCTCACGCCTGTAATCCTAGCACTCTGGGAGGCCAAGGCAAGTGAATTGCTTGAGCTCAGGAGTTTGAGACAAGCCCAAGCAAGAGCAAGACCCCATCTCTACTAAAAAAACTAAAATAAATGAAATTCTGGGGCAAGAGGATCACTTCAGCCCAAGAGTGTGAGGTTGCTGTGAGCTATGATGCCACACTACTCTATACAGGGTGACAAAGTGAGACTCCATCTCACCAAAAACAAACAAACAAAAAAACTTATATATAACTTTCCTAAAAAAGAAATAATACAAGATGATAACAAATAATCTCATTAGCAAAAGTTTTCCCAAATAATATATTAAGTCACACTTATGTATGCGCTATATAAAGAGAACAGATTTTTAACTATTGAACAAAATAATTTCTATAAATGTAATGGAGTAGGAAGTTTCTAAATGAGAATGCTCAATATTGTCAAAGATGCATTACTTCTCTTATTAGACTATTAGTCTATGAGCTTTATAATTAGCATCCTTACTATATTGTAGAACTGGAAAAATAATGATTTCTAAGTTTATCTAGAAGTAGATATAGTGATTCAAGTATGAAATGTGATGGAAATAAAATTACTAATTTATCATAATAAAATAGGTTATAGGTTTATATTAACTGAATCAATAGATACAATCATCACATTATATGGCATAGAATAACCATGTTAAACTTAAAATTAGGAATATATTGAGGCATACCAATATAACTTTTTTTTTTTTCCAGTGGGTAAAAGGGTAGACATTTATTTAATACTTCATCCCAATGCAAAACTAATATGTATTAAATATTTAATATGGAAAATAATATGTATATATGCTGAAAAGTCCATGTATGTAAATAGCTATATAATTATAAGGGAGGAAATAATATGCTTAATAGTCAGTTGGTGATATAAAATTTAAAATAAAATCTATGAAGAAAGACTATAATTATTAAATGAAAAAAAACAACAACAGGAAGAGAATTTGTAACAAACAAGTAAAGGCTTAATATGAGTATTTGTATACAAGAATGAAAAATTAAATTTCTCAATATTTTATAAGAAATAAAACATTGTGGCTTGGCACCTGTAGCTCAGCAACTGGGGCACCAGCCACATACACTGGAGCTGGCGGGTTCGAATCCAGCCCAGGCCTGCCAAAAATAATGACAGCTGCAACCAAAAAAAAAAAAAAAAAATAGCTGGACATTGTGGCAGGCACCTGTAGTCCCAGCTACTTTGGAGGCTGAGGCAAGAGAATCACTTAAACCCAAGAGTTTGAGGTTACTGCGAGCTGGGACACCAGAGCACTCTACCGAGGGCCACATAGTCAACACTTGAGAAAAACATTTCTCAGTGTCAATGTTAATTATAATATTAAATCCATTACTTAATAATTACATGTTAATAAACACATGGTAAATAAATTGAAAATTCCAAGAGTAAGTAGAACATAAACAAGAAAATATTTGTTTAACTAAATTTTCACTCATCTTACCTAAAATTCAAAGATAATTAAAATAATATGTATTTTACTATGAAAATTGTTTCATAGCAATTCATGTGCAGAAAGTGTTACAGATTTAAGCTTTTTAAAATAAAATAATTTATCTAAGACTAAGGCACAGAAAACTGTTAGGATATTTTTGTAGGTATGAATATATAAAAACATAACAAAAGTTATCTCTGGCTGGGGGAATAACAGTTATGTGCAACTAGTGAGGATATTATATACTTTCACTTCCATTATGTCTTCCTTACGTTCTTTAAAGTTATAGGTTACATTTATAACTTTAAGTGTGTTTTCTGTTATCCAAGTCTGCAGTGTAAAATGTACAACTGTTCAAGTAGGATGCCTAAACTGAGCCTTGCATAATTTGTGAAAATACCCTTTATAAACAGATTATCCCACCATTTATAATCAACTAGTAGAGCCTAAATTTATTCTTAGCTTCATGCATTTTTGAAAATTACATGTGTATCTACATACATGTTGCAAGACCAATAGTTCACGGTGCTACCAAGAAAGGAAGCAACGAGCAATTCTTATGAGATCAGTGGTTATGGATTTGGTGTCTGGAAGAGGAAAAATATCTCCCAGAATATTGAAAGAAGCAATTAAACATTTCTGAAGCTCAGTGCTGATTTCATTATTGGCTTCATGATCCACAATGTGCCCAAACTAAGGTAACTGTTAATGTAGTTTTACTTAGATTCCAAAGTAAAAGCTAATAATACACAGATCCATATTACCAGATAGAGCCTTGCTGCAGTGTTCGAAGTTGGTGAACATAATAATGTTCCTTCATCCATATACTGACTATTAACCACTGCCACTGGAATTAACTTTTCCTTAATGGTTGGCTGTTTTTAGACTAGAGGTTAACATTCAACACTCAGAATCATCAATTAAAATAACTTTCTTTCTCAGATATAGATCTTGAGTTTTAATGATGAGTATACTTTACTCAAAATGAAGAAAAATCACTTTGATTTGAGTTGTAAAGTATTTTGAGTATCCTTGTGACTTACTTTTTAATATGGCATTTAAACAAGTTGATACAAATCCTGATGTGAGGCTGGGGCGGTAATATTCTTTACTAATATTAATTAAAATTGAAAAATATTTGTTATAAATTCAACTTTGAAGGCCTGTATGGAATTCCACAATAAGAACTGCTTGTTTAAATCATGCCATTAATGTTGTCCTGAAATCTTTCTTTACATAGCTGTTTTTAACTGCCTTTCTTTATTGTTGCTACAGAACCATGCCAGAATTTCTGTCCCAAAAATGTTTTAAAACTATTGCACACATTTGGAATTCAGATTAATTTTCATATTCATTTAGAAATGTTACCTGAATATATCTTTTACTTTTAGTGTTTGTGTATTTATAGATTTCAGGTATTCTATGAGAATCATCTCTTTTATGTAAAGAGATTATACTTAAGAAATTGTGAAGAAATACCACATATTCAATTTCATCACTTCAGCTACTTTTTTCACTATTTTTCAGCTATTTTTTTCTGAGACACTTTCAAATTGACTGTACCCACGGTCATCAGTCAGAGAAATAAAAAAAAGGAAAAAAAAAAGCCCACTAGGTTGAATTATATGAGATAAGTAAAAATATTGTGAAGAGGAATCAGCTAATAAATATAACTACAAGTTTTTCTCATATTCTTATTTCCCAAGTAAAAGTTGTTATGCTATCAGAAACAGTATCAACTATGAGTTCTTAAGAGCAAAAGAGATAAATACTATAGCCATAGGTTATTGCTAAACAAAGACAAAAGTAAAAGTTTTGAAACATAAAATTGGTACTGCAAAGTAACCTATCTGAAAATGAAGGCTGTTGAGTCACAATGCAGAGCTGTAATAGTCGTGTCTGGGAAATTCTAGACATTCTGTAGCCATTTTCTGGAGCTCAGAGTAATCAACCCAAGCAATCTCACTTGCCTTCCTACTGTCCAACAGTTGTGCCTTAATTTTTTTCCTTTATTTTTTCCATCTACGGCTCAAGATTAAAAAGTGCCAGACCGTGAAAGAATGCCACAGTGTTAAGAGTTCATATTGCAGCAATTTCTCCTTGCTGTGCTGTGAATTCTCTTCCTTTTCCTTCTTGCTCCCCCTCCTTTTTAATAAATGATGTCTGAATCAATTATAGCTGCATAAAGAGTAAGCTACTGATATGAACACCCAGAAAATTGTGATGTAATAAAATAATAATGCATTAAACTTGGGTGGCACTTTTCCTCACAACCTTTCTTAACCATTAATCATCCTCAGACTTTCTTCATCAGGCAGATCATCTCTCTCTGTATCGCAGCAGGGAAATTTGAAAAGAGGCAAAGGATATGCTGAGAATCTCCAAACTTATTAAGAAACAAAATGAAAACAGAGGTACGAATTTCTCAAAAATCAAGAATAAACCTTAGCTTTGTCTTGGAATCTCCCTGTCTTGTTTTCTAAATTGACTGTTCCAGCTAAGCAGACAGCTTGTTTATTGACAAATTTATACATGAGGAACAAAAAGTTAGGAATACACATAATACTATTCCCTGGGCTCTGAAATAAATATGTGTAACAAGGAACAAGGAATTTTTTCAGAGGTCAATATTCCCTTTAATTAAGTTACCTTTATTTATTTTACAATACATTATAAAGTTGGGGATGTATTAAATAAGACCCTTCTGCCGCCAAAGCAGCATTAACCTGGACCAGGATCTGCCATCTGGGAAAATAAATTCTGACATGAAGGAGTTCTATTTCAGGGACACATTCTGGAATGGAGAGATTTTGGTGGAATGCAAGAAAAATTTAAAGTATTTTGAGTATCCTTGTGACTTACTTTGAGTTGTTTATTCTGAGTTGCTTTGTGTTTCTCTCTCTTTTATTCAATTCCTTCTACTAAAGAGCCAAAGAACACATCAAATTTGAACAAGTTGGGTTTGTATCTCTCTGTAGTAAAGGGGAAAGACTATCTCATTCTTGTTTTAGTATTCTTGAGGAGGAATCAAGGAAGTGAGGTTTACTCTGAGTAGAGTGCTATTATGAAATGAAAAGAATTCTGTGATGAAGTTTTATGTAGAAGAATGACAACTAAGAACAAGTCTGACACATGATTGGTAAGGAAGTTGCAGTCACAATTACCCAGGTGAAAGGAATGACTAGTCATTTATATGTTTTGGACAGTGCTCTTGTTTACCCTGTGTACAAGCATTATTACATGTTCATGTGTTTTATTGATCTATAATGATCATCTTGTCTGGTGTTAACATTTTGTGAAATTGTTAATTTCCAATTCAAGAACATAGAAGCCTATTTAGGAGAGCCAGACCAGCTCATAGAAACACTGAGACTTAGCTGATGCTATTAGCCCAACTCTAGGAACTCAGAGGCTACCATCAACTTAATCATTTTATCACCATACAATCCCATGTGTATGTCTTTTTTTTTTTTTTTTTTTTTTTTACAGTTTTTGGCCAGGGCTGGGTTTGAACCCGCCACCTCTGGCACATGGGGCCAGTGCCTGACTCCTTTGAGCCACAGGCGCTGCCCATCCCATGTGTATGTCTTATGGAGCAGCTAGACTAAGAAACTAAGTAGGCATTAAATGAGAAAAGAGGGAGGTCAAAAGAAAAAAAAAGTGGGGGAGGAAATGGCTTATATTTCACTCTAGTATAGAGAAGGAAAGCCAGATATGGTCACAAACAGCATTCATTTGACTTGAATGTAAAATGAAAAGAGAAAAATGAGAAAGAGAGAGAGAGCGCAAGAGTACCTGTCTAGGAACATGAGGCCGAGTAGGATTTGAAGAACCCCAATAACTTAGTCACATAAAGATCAGATTTTTTCATAAAAGTTAAGAAGCCCAGTGTTATTCTCATTTGTACCTATATCTCATTATAATGCAGAAATGCATGTATTTTATTGGGGAAACATAGAATTTGGACTTAGTATTCAGTCATGACACATTTTCTATTTTTAAAGATTTATGTCTTCATTTCTACATGTATTTATGGATTAATTTATTCATTTCACACGAGTCACCAAGTGCACACGAACTTACTAAGTGGAGTGGATATTCAATGAAGCAATCAAATTTGCTTCCTGCCTTTTCAGAGCTTACGATTCATGTGGAAGACACATTTTAAAACCAATTAGATAAATAATTTTAAAAGTATTACTTGCCAATGTAGGCTGCTTTTCCCCACCACTTGGAAATCTGGAAGAAGCCATTGAAAGGAGAGAAAAGTGAACGGCTTTGGGGAAAATAAACATCAAATTAAAAAATTGTAAAAAAAACCCTGGAGGTGGGTGGCGCCTATGGCTCAAAGGAGTAGGGCGCTGGCCCCATATGCTGGAGGTGGCAGGTTCAAACCCAGCCCCGGCCCAAAACTACAAAAAATAAATAAATAAATAAATTAATTAATTAAATAAAATAAATAAATAAAAAATAAATAAAAAACTTTGGAGGAGAGAAAATTCATTGGTGACTTGCTAAGGGAAAAAAATTCTGACCAGACAAGGGATCAAATGCCACAGAAAGGGAAATGGTTTGGAAAAAGCATTATAGTTATTCTTTTTCCTTGACCTTTTTTGTAAACAGGGCAACACCAGGAAATCAGAGGCTCTTTGCAGAGGGATAAGACAACAATGGGTGTTGTTAACCTCCCCTCTATTTCTCCTTAGACAAGTGACAGGAGTATATCTTGTGAACATAGTCACATGTGCCACCAACTTACATTATCTTAATCTCAAGGTCAGTTTTCCATAAGCACTACATGTATATTTGTGAATTGAATTTGTTTAGAAAAGGGAAAGAAAAAAAAAAAAAACAGCATAATTAACAGATTTAATCAGGAAATCAAAGGTCTGTTTTTAAGTAATCACATTTGTTAAATTGTAGTTATTATCATTTCCAATAATGAGAACCAAATAGATTAAACAAATATATACTGAAAATGAGAAATGTCTTTAAATGTCTTTAAAACTACTTATATTCTCTAAAACATCCAGTAAAATTAAAATATTTACTGGAAGTCTATTATAGAGTTTTGGCCTGAATACATTTACACTATGAGGTTAATAAAACTCCAAAATTCCAACTGATTCCATTTTCAGTACCTCCTAACTCCGTTTAATCTTTTATTTTTCACACGGATATTGCCACCTATGATCGTAGGGAGATTCTGGAAAGTCTTAAAGTAGCAACTATCCATCTCTTGCAATCCAACCACAATGTTCCATGCACACCAGACAGAAGGGGCCCAGAGCCAGAAAATTCTGACATTTAAAAGGTCCTGACACTATCCAGAGACTCACAGCCAGTTACAAGGCGAGGATACTTGATGCTCACAACAGGGCTATTGTGTAGTTGTGCAGCGGAGTTCTGTTTCAGATTATTTCCTTTCTTTACGACAGCACACTGTGAAAGGTCAAGAATTCGCCCTTAGTCTTTTGCCCCACACTTTGAAACAAACTCTTGTCAGCTATTTATTATGATTATTCATTAAAAGTTTTCTATACTATTGAAAAGGCATGTCCATTGATTGAAAATAATTTGAGGAATTAATTATTACATAATATGCTTACTGTTGATGTTTCACATTCTCTTTATTATAAAAATTTGTACATTTCTTCTAATATTCCTGTGGTTTCTACTGAAACTGTGTTTCTAGAAATGTGCTTCTGATTTCTTCTCATTGGGTTAGTAGGCATCATTAATAGAATGACATTTATTTGTTATATATATATTAGTAGCAGTATTTGTGTCTATAACTACATACAGGATACTATGTAGTAATTATTGGATTTGAATAATGTGTGTCATTGGAGAAATTTCACTATGAAAACTATAAGTAAAAGAAAAGTACTTGAACTAGTAAGAACCTACAGGAAATGCACAGAGCTGCCCCAGAAATCTCAGGGAAGAGATCCCAGACCTCAGGCCTGGCTTGGGCTATACCCTCTCATGTTTATTTTCATGATCTCATTGATTTAACACTGCAATCATTTGGACCTAGACTCTGGTTTTGTGAGTCATAGTCTAGAACTCATTCTAGCATTAAACTAAGAAGACTCCGAAAATGATCTCAAGTCTCATGGATATTGACTACAACTGTGTGTATCTCTTAAATATCCTATTCATTTCTTTTTCTTTTTGAATTAAGCTCTAATGCAAAAATATGCACTCATGTCTCAGCACCAACCACATACACTGCGGCCAGGGTGTTCGAACCCAGCCCAGATCTGCTAAACAACGACAACTGCAACCAAAAATAACCAGGTATTGTGGTGAACGCCTGTAGTCCAATCTACTTGGGAGGTTGAGACAAGAGAATCACCTAAGCCCGAGAGTTTGAGGTTGCTACGAGCTGTAACACCACAGCACTCTACTGAGGGTGACAGTGTAAGACTGTCTCAAAACAACAACAAATATGCACTCACATGTAGACACCCCAAAGGACAATGGCAGATGTAATGTCTTTAAGTAGCAATTGCAATGAATATTTGTGGATCTTTCCTGAATGCATTCCTGCTGAACGAGTAAAGAATATGCCATTTCAAAATATGCCACTCTGGTATATTGACTATTTTTAGTTAAAAGGACTTTAAAAAATAGCAGGTGGAAGAACATCACTTTGAATTTAATATGTTTCTAAAATCAGGACCTGAAATTCCCATGTGAAACATGTCCTTTCCTCCTTGACCAGAAAGAATCATTTTTACAGTTCAGAACAGGAAGTTGAGACTACGGAAATTTTGTACAAATGTTGTTACCGTAACCTTTATCTTCCGGGCCACTTCTCAACATCCTAGCTCAAGTCCCTTTGACTTATCACGTTTTCATAACTTACTATTCTTTCTCTATTTTAGTATATGAGTTGTGGGTCTTCATTTCCTTATGAGGGCTCCCACGTCACATAAACTTGTAGCATATAAATTTGTATGTCTGTTGATTGTCACTTTACCCTAAGAGAGTAAAAGCAAAAATTTGCCTCCCCTGCAATGCTCAAGTACAAATGCACTTTAAACAGTGAAACAATCCTAGATCTTACAATTCCTTATGTGAGTGTTAAGTGAAGCTGTATGTGTTCTTATGAGAGGAAAAGTACTAACACCAAAGCCACACAGCCACACGCTCACGGTGTTCACTGCCTCGTCTGTAGGGCTCCGGGTTCAGAGAGATACCAAAGCTAGAGCAGAATGACTAATTGTTTTGTTAGAAAGTTCCCCTCAGCATGGGGCAAGTAACAGTTCTTTACAGTGGTGATGGCTGAAGACATTGCTCTTTCTGAATCCCTGATTCCCATTCTGTGATAATATTCATTGAGCTGATGGTAACTATGCAGTCACTACAGCGGGTACAGAAAATACATATACACATTTTAAGAAAGAAAAAAATTGTGTTAAAATGGTAATACTCAAGTCACTTTTGACTTCTACAATTACAAGAGGTGCTCACATGTAACTTGTAATCATTTTTGTTATCAGTGTCTATTGAGTATTACAATTTTAGGGCAGCTTTTCCCTTTCTTAATATGTGCATATTACAGACATGCTTTTTGAATGGAAACAAGCCTTTGAAAAAATCCCATTAATGGACATTCTAACAAATGAAATTTCTGTTGAACATTTCATGTAACATTTGTGCTTCATCTTTCTCTGCTCACTCCTCAGTATAGAAATATGAATGATTTGACACTGAGGATGAGGTTAGAAAAAAATTGAGATTCCAAGTCTTAGAGACATTTTGGGCAACCGGATATTATTCTCACCTATTCCTACTTGCTATAAGAAATCCACAGCAATGAAAAAAATCATAAATTGCAATTCTTCTCTCTAATTTCACTAGGCAAGAGTAAATGCTCTTGTCTTCTATAATGAGACGTTCACGGTGCCACTTTAATTTATTATCATATGTTATGCACTTCAGAATATACTTTGTTTTAATTCACTTTTCTCATTTTCTCTAAGAGTTTTTCAGATCAAGAATGAGGCTTTATCTTTTTTGTAACTCCTGCAGCACCTAATTCACTCTCGATACTCAGCAAACTGTGCCATTGTAGATTTTATGGCTCATCACTCATAGGCCCATATGGATGTGTTGTTACAGCAACAAGGAAGAACAGTTCAGCAGACCCTGACAGCTGAGTGAAGCCACGGTACTCAGGGATTTCAGAAGCTTGCACTTTATATGACCACAGTAAACTATGGGTACAACAAAGATTATACAAACCCAGAAGGATAAGGGGAACATGCACTCCAGAGAGGTTGCTATTCTGGTAGCAGAAAACTTTATTTGCAGAAGAAAAAAAAATGTATAATGTCTACTATTTCTTTCTGGGGGTGGTGTTGATTACATTTGCAAGTAATAAAAAATCTTTGGGTCATTCAACAAATATTTCACATGTGTCACTATAGATGCCTCGCCATATAGGATGAACTATGCCTGGAAGTCCCTGATACAAATTGTAAAGAGGAGGCAGTCAGTAGGTCTTGCCTATATGAGAGAAGGTGGAATATTAATGACGTTAATGAGGAAAAAGAGTTAAAAACAACAGCAGAGAACAAAGTTCTCAATGAATTTTGAGAAGATAGTGCATGTAATGTATTTACATATTCCTTAGAAAATGATAAAAGTTGTCTAGTTAGATCTGTGTACAGCTAAGCTTACCATCTGTCTAAGGTGTGCTTGTTTTTGTCTGGAAAGTCAATTTTCTTCTTGTTTAGAAAGAAAGTTGACTAAAAGGACAGAGAATTGCAGATACACATGATGTATTGAAAATGGGGTATATTAACTTCACATTTTCTCACTAGAAA
Source organism: Loris lydekkerianus (assembly GCA_963574355.1). Lineage (NCBI taxonomy): Eukaryota > Metazoa > Chordata > Mammalia > Primates > Lorisidae > Loris > Loris lydekkerianus. The sequence continues at coordinate 5,540 of CAUYPK010052416.1, read as the reverse complement.
GCTTTCTACTGTTGTGAAAAGAATAAAATCCAATACATAACTCTGGAAGCATTTTTCATAAGTGTTCACTCTTCATAAGCATTGAGCTCTTCATTCATCTCAGGAGGAAATTGAGTTTTACATTGGAGCAGTGTTACTAGAATCCCTTCACTTTCTATATTTTCTATGCTTTGATTTAGAATATAATATATTCACTAAGCTAATAGTAGATCATATATGCATGTTTTAAATTTTGAACCAATTGTATTTCATAATCTCAAGTATGTGAGCCATAGAAATCAAACTATGGGTGAAGGAAATCACAGAAATTGGCTCTACTTAAAGGAAATTTATCTAATTGAAAATGATTATAAGACTTTTCAAACGCCTCTAGATATGTCAGTTTCTGCCATAACAATGAGATTTTAGGCCTTGTGAACTCATTAATTTCTTTTTTTCCTTAGAAACATATTACTTGTCATTTCCACATACAGGAGAGAGGCTTATTGAAAGAGTAGACTTCAATTCTATCTGAGTCTTTGAATGTTTGATAATGTTTGAACCCATTATCAATGAAGCACTGTTTTCAAACACAATACACATGATGATTTTAAGAGTTTTTTTTTTTTTAATTTTAAAACATAAGATTAGCATTAAGAACCTTCATAGGTATGCTATCTAAAAACTTTTAAATTTATTTAAGCAAAATATAAATCAATCTTAAAAGTTGTTCTCAGTTGACGCAGAATTCTTCTTTCCTTTTTCTTTCAAGATAATCGAATACAGATGGTCCTGGTTTATAATGGTTTGAATTACCATTATTTGACTTTACAGTGTTGCAAAAGCAATGCATCCATCCTGTTTTTCACCTTCCGTGCAGTGTTCAATAAATTATATGATACATTCAACAATTTACAGGATGTCACAAACGTTGCTCATAAAGTTGCCATACGACAGGAAAATGGGAAATTGTAGCTAAACGCATCTTTATTTACAAAATATTTGTTACAAAATTTACAAAGATAAGGCAAACATAGGGAAAATATTTTTCAAACATATTGTAAAATTTTGTAATGAATATTTTGTAAATAAAGGGATTATTATTTAGCTACAATTTCCCATTTCCCCTATGTATGGTGACCTTAAAGATTACTTTATGGAAGTGATATTTGCTTTCACATGAATAAAAATTACTATTTAAGTACATTTTTAAAAGTCACTTATATAGAAAATATTTACTCTGTTTATTTAAATAGATCTCAATAATTTTTAACTACCATTTTTTCAAAAAATATGCTGTAATGAGTCTGACGAAGCAAATACTTCCTATATACTGTTCATGGTACTGTTACTAAGATGACTTTTATATATCACCATATGGAAGACAAATATTATAGAGGTTAAAACAACATCTCCCTGAATAATCTTACCATTGAGTTTGTAAGATTTTCTATTTTTACTTCTTGGTCAATGCCTTACTTCCATTGTGTTCTAATAGACGACATAAAGCATGCTCATTATCAACATTTTGAGTCAGTCCGTGAATTAATATATGAGAAATCACATAACTGACACTCTGTACTTCCCCATCACATGAAAGTAGAGACTCTTTTGGTTTCATTCTCTTTTTTTTGTTGTTGTTGTTTGTTTTTTTGCAGTTTTTGAACCCACCACATCGATTATATGTGGCCTGGCACCTAGTGACTCTTTTGGAATCTACAGGATCAAGTTGTGAAGATATTAAGCAAGTCCAGACCAACCTTCAACTTTTCCTTGAGGTCACAGAAGTAGGTAAACACAAATATCAAAATATTGTATACAAGGCCAGGCATGGTGACTCATGCCTATAATCCTAGCACTCTGGGAGGCCATGGCAGGTGGATTGCTTGAGGTTAAGAGGTGGAGACCACCCTCACCAAAACAAGACCCTGTCTCTAAAATAGCCAGGCATTGTAGCAGGCACCTGTAGCCCAAGCTACTGGGGAGGCTGAGGCAAGAAGGATTGCTTGAGCCCAAGAGTTCAAGATTGCTGTAAGCTATGACTCCCTATCACTCTACTGAGAGTGACAAAGTGAGACACTGTCTCAAGAAGAAAAAAAAAAATAAAAAAGATGAAATAGCCTGAATAATGGCACCTCAAGAGTGTTCATGCCCTAATCCCCTGAGACTGTTACTTTATATAATAAAGGAGATTTGCAAATACAAACAAATCTTGAAGACTCTTGAGATGTAGAAATTATTTTGATTAGAATGGTGGAATCGAAATGTAACCATGAAGGTTCTCTAAGAGGATGCCAAGATGGTCGAAGGATGAAGAAGAATAAAGAAAGATAACAAGTTTGAAAGCAAGTGATTAGAGTGATGGAAGGAAAGGCCTTGAGTCAAGGAATGAAGATAGCTTGTAGAGGCTGAAAAAGGCAGTAAAAGGGATTCCGGAGGAACCACATCTACTGACATTTTTACTTTAGTCTTGTGTGACTCATTTTGAACTTCTGACTTCCAGAATTCTGGGAGGATTAAAAAAGAAAACATAGGGCAGTGCCTGTGGCTCAAGGAGTACGGTGCTGGCCCCATATATCGGAGGTGGAGGTTAAAACCCAGCCCTGGCCAAAAACTGCAAAAAAAAAAAGAAAGAAAAAAGAAATCACTATGATTGTGATAATTTACTACAGCCACAATAGTAAGCTAATATGATAAGAGAAACATTTATCTTCTTTTATATTAATAATATTTTTGCCACATTCTCTTCCCTCTAAAGTAACCCAAATATTTACTGTAGGAGTTGAGTGTTACTATTAGTAAACTATTTAAGAAGCAACTACAGTGCAAATGGGAGGTTTACACCAATTTTGGAGTATTTTTTTTTGCCAGGAATCTTAATATGAAATAGCTTAAATTCAAGTAATATACCAAAGTATTCCCAACTTTCTGAATCTAATGACAATCTACCGAACTCCAAGTGTTCTTTTTAATATCACGGGGGGGAGGGAGGGAGTAAGTATAAGCTTCTCTTATTTAGCTTTTTGTTTTGTTGCTTTTGCAATTATTCGCAAACTTTAATAATTAAAAGTCTAATAATGTGAGAGGTTGACTTCTGAGGGTGACCCCACTCAATCCTGGGGTATCCAGGGGAAAACCTGCAGATGGACAGTCCCTGGGGGGTTATCAAAACCACTCAACATGAGAGCCCACAGGCACTGGACAGGCCTGCCAAGGCCTGTGCACGGAAGAGTCAACAAGTGGGAGGGATTGAGCTATTTGAACTTTTCATATGTAGTTAGATTAGGAAACCTGGTTTACTTCCCCTTTGGGGATAGAACTAATTTCTCCCTCCACCTTTCTAAATACACTATCAGCTGTTTGGTCTGTTAGCAACCCCTTGTGGGTTTACCTAGCCTCTTTCTCTATCCAATCTTCCCAGGGATTTGGGATTCTTTCAACCCCATCTTTCGGCATTTTTACATTTTGCATTTGTTAAAAATCAATGAAAGCCTTCTGAAGAGGCCAGAGAGGGGCTGTATTTTCTTGGTTTACTCAGCCCGAGTTAATGTAATGTAATGTTAAGCCTTCTCAGGGCCTTCTCAGACAATATGTCTTATTGTGGCATGAGTTATTTATTTTCAGTGTAGTTTTCCAGTGTAGTTTCACTGGCTTTCAAACCAGGTGGGGAGTTCACGTGCAAAAACCCCCAATATAGCTCTTTTTATGTTGATTAATTTGAGTTCTCTGTAGATTCTAGTTATCAAGCTTCTGTCTGATTCAAAATATGCAAATATCTTTTCTCATCATGTAGGTTACATATTTACTTTGATTCTTATCTCCTTCGCTGTACAGAAGGTTTTCAGTTTAATTAAATCTCATGTGTTTATGAAAGTCTTCTTCATAAAGTCTTTCCACAGGCCGATAACTTCAAGTGTATTCCCCACACTGTCTTAGAGGATTTTTATTGTTTCATTCCTTAGATTTAGAACTTTTATCCATCTTGGATCAATTTTAGTGAGTGCAGAAAGGTGCAGATCTAGTTTCAGTCTTGTGCATGTGGATATCCAGTTCTCCAGCCACCATTTATTGAATAGGGAGCCTTTCCTCCACTGTGTGTTCTTGTTTGGCTTATCAAAGATTAGGCAGCTGTAAGATGCTAGTTTCATGTAATGGTTTTCTATTTGGGTCCAGATGTCTATGTCTCTATTTTTGAGCCAATGCCATGCTGTTTTGTTCACTACAGCCTAAAGTCTGGTAGGCTGATGCTGTTGGCTTTGTTTTTATTACTAAGAATTGCCTTTGCTCTACAGGTTTTTTTCTGTTTCCATACAAAATGATTATTTTTTCCAAATCTTAAAAATATGATGTTGGTCTTTTAATGGTGATCACGTTGTATTTGTAGATTGCTTTGGGAAGTATAAACATTTTCACAATGTACATTCTTCCCAGCCACGAGCATGGTATGTTCTTCCATTTGTTAATATCTTCTGTTATTTCTTTTCTTAGGGTATTGTAATTTTCTTTTGTTAGGTGTATTCCGTGATATTTAAGAGAGATAAATAGAACCTTCACTAATGAAAACAGAGAAATGGCTAACAAACATATGAAAAAGTGCTGACCATCTCTATCACAGAAATGCAAATCAAAACCACCCTGAGATATGACCTAACCATAGTGAGAATGGCCCACATCATATAATTTCAAAGCTTCAGATGGTGGCATTGATGTGGAGAGAAGGGAACACTTTTACACTATTGTTGGGACTGCAAACTTATACAACCTTTTTGAAAAAAGAAATATGGAGTACTGTTTTCTTCCATAATTCTCTAATTCTCAAAGAACTCAAAATAGACCTCCCAATTGATCCTACAATCCCATCACTAGTCATCTGATTGGAAGAAAAAAGTCCCTTTACATAAGGACATTTACACTAGACTGTTTATCACAGCTCAATTTACAATTGCCAAATTGTGGAAACAGCCTAAATGCCCAACAACCCAGGAATGCATTAACAAGCTGTGGTATATGTACACCATGCAATACCATTCAGCTGCTAAACAAAGATGGAGACTTTACATCTTTTATATTAACTCTGATAGAGGTGGAACACATTCTTCTTAGTAAAGCATCACAAGAGCAGAGAAGCAAGATTCCAATGTACTCAATTCTGATATGAGGACAATTGATGACCTAGTAGGGGGTGGCGGAAAGGGCATGGGGAGTGGGAAGGAGAGAGGGGGGTGGGGGACCATGGCCTGTGACACACCTCTTGGGGGCAGGACACAATTTAAGAGGGACTTTACCTAACAAATTCAATCACTGTAACCTGGTTCTTTGTACCCTAAATGAATCCACAACAATTTAAAAAAAAAAAAAAAAAAAAAAAAAAAAAAGTACCCTGAAAAAAAAAATCAAAACCACAGAAATTTTTTAAAAGAGATAAAAAAAAATTAAAATGTGCCAATTGGTCGGGAAATTTTTATGTTAATTTAACCAAAATAAAAAACATAGCAGGGATTGCTTCTTTATGTCAGGGCACCTTTTTTTTTTTTTTTTTTTTTTTTTTTTTAAATTGTTGT